>PVJO010008301.1:0-76199 GCA_004026905.1 Hystrix cristata | reverse complement strand
ATTTTCAGTAAATATAGTTGCTTGCCACTTGCCACTGGGTGTATGCTTTGCAATTCTTTGCTTGTCAAACACAAGAGCCTGGATTACATCTGCTGAGTTCATTACATTGTAACGGTATCATGCTATTTTTATCACTACTTCTTATTATAAGTTGAAATGCAGAATTGTGATGTCTCCCACTTTGCTCTTGTTGCCCAGGATTGCTTTTGCTATTGTGGTCTCTTCTGGTTCCATATGAATTTTAGGATTGTTTTCCCTAGTTCTATGAGGATAATCAGTCCACTGATTGGTTTTGCACTGTTACTCCCAGCTGCCTAGATATAAAAGGGGCAGAAAAAAGCTGCTAAGGGGCAGAAAAAAGCTGCTACGGTCCTTTGCTTGCCTTGCTGCCTTCTGCCTGCTATGAACTGTTTTTCCTCTGCAATGCCTGTCTGCCATGCCACCCTGCCTTGGATCCAGCTGATTTGGGACTGAAACCTCTACAAACTTTGAGCCAAATAAGCCTTTCCTCCCTTAACTTGTGGGTGTTGGGTATTTTGTCTCAACAATGAGAAAAGTAACTAAGACACTCATATACCTATATCCTGAGTTCTTTCCCCATAGTTGGAAAGTTTTCCACTACGATTTCTATAAACAGGGTTTTTTTTTTCCCCAATGTGTGCTGTCCTCTAATTTCTGTCTAACTCCAATTAGCTTTATGTTAGTCTTCTTCGCATCATCTAGGAACTGTTGGGTGACTTTTCCTTGTTCTCTTATCATTTTTTTAAGGCTTCTCTGAGTATATCATCACGTGTTTCCACTTTATCCTTCAGATCTGAGACTGTTTTATCACACTGGTCATTTATGCTGTTTACATATTCAATAGAATTATTTATCTCCAGGATTTCTGTTTGGCACCTTTCTATGACATTATTTACTTGGGTAAATTTGTCATTCATGTTTTGAATAGTTTTGGTTCAGCTTGTATAATTTTTCATTTCTTCCATAATCACAATGGTCCGTTAAATAGTTCCAGTGTCATTTGAATTATGTTATCTTTGAGCTCACTGAGTTTCTTTGCTTCCTCTTTAAACATTTCATGCAGCTCAGCTATTTGGTGTTTGATTTCCTCGCCACTGGTGCGCCTTGTCCAACAATTTCCTTGTTTTGTCATGCTCCTTTTTTTGGCAGAGGGTTGAGATCAAGTAGAATTAGGACAATTTGTTGTTGGTATGAAAATCTCTTTAGTTAGTTTCTTTCTCCAGTGATGTGATTTTGACTTTATTTGTCAAGAAGTATTGTTTGTCACTTCAACCTATTCAATTTAATTGAGTTGGATCCAGTCACTGTGTTGTAAGGAGAGAATTTCTTCTGGTTACAATAGCACTAACAGATCCAACTATACACCAGTCATAAACATTAAACTTGTTTTGATAATTCACCATTTATTGGTATCCCTTATTCATTATAGTACATTCCTATTTGTGGTACATCTGGGATGCAGAGTTTGGGGGGAAGGAAAGAGAAAGGAGAAAAGGAAGGGGCTATGTCAGTGGGAAGAATTGGATGTAAGAAAAATGTCACTAGGTGAAAAATAGGCAGATGGACTCTGTTGGAACTATTTTTATAGCTGGGGTAGACAGCTAGTACTGGGGGGTTATATGAGAGCATTTGTGTAGGCAGAAGGAGGTATCCAGATAGGTAGAAGTGTATTTTGAGATGGGGGAGGCTGTAAGGTTGTCAGAACCTTTAATATATTTGTAGTTAGTTTTGTTTGAATCCTCTATGCCCAGTTTGTTAAATTACCCTAACATATCCTTGAATGTTATTGTTTAAATTTTTGCACTGGTTAATTCTTATTTTCTAATGCACATATACAGACTCCTGTTATATATATGCTGTATGATAAATGGAGGGGGGAAAGGGAAGGCAAGAATACAAGATAAGGGATAAAAAAAGATTAGGAAGGAAAGAAAGTAAAAAAATAAGAGAAGAAGGACTGAAAGAGGGCTCAGGACAAAGGCCAAAACCTTAAAGAATAAAGTAAAATAACAAAACAATACCAATAAAGAAGCAACAACCAGAAGAAAAGAAAACAACCAAGATACTCAGATCAAACAAGCAATGAAATATCATCATTGTTGTCATCAGCAGCAGCAATGAGAAGAAACCTTTGCACTCTTGTTATAACATTAACTCAGAGGGTCCACACATCTCCCTCTACACTGGGGTCACAGTCCGATTGTGAGCAGCTAAGCAGTTTCCCCTGCATACTGCTAAACTGCTTGTCTGAAGCAGGCCTCCACTGTGGTCCCAAAATCTGATTGCCTCAGTTAATTTGGGAGGAAGCAAATGTGGTGTAGTTTCCCCAACTTCCTGTTTCCTAGCTCACTCTTGAATTCCACCAGGGACCTCACACTTTTGCTCCCTTCGCTGCCTGGCAAATATTGCAGTCATCTCCATATTGTCCCTCCACAGGCTTTCCTTGCCTAGTATATGGCTGGCCCATGCACTGTTCTTCGTGTGTCTGTCCACAATTATCTATCTGTCTCGGTCTTAAAAGCTCTGTTCTCAGATCCACCTGTGGAACTTGGGGCAGCCCCCAGGATCAGCAGAGGGCCCCCTTTGTCAGCGTGGGGTGGTAGACCAAATTTCATGTCATATCAGACCTTTCCAGTGTTTGGGGAAACAATAGGAGAGCACTTGCTGTGTTCCAGCTTTGCCACATCACCCTCTGACCTGGGCTCCAGTCTCCATCTCTCCTCTCACAGATCTCCCTCATTCCACTTCATGCTCCAAGTACTTGGAACAGTCCCAGGTCTTCCTGCCTTTTGCAGTCCCTCGCTAGGAGGTGTTGGGCAAACCGCCCTGCCCACCGTGGGAGCCTGATGGCAAGCATGTGTAGTGCACCGAATGACCCAGAAGCACAATATTCACTTTGCATGTGGGGGATATGAGTAACTTATGTTTTTTAGCATCAGGCAAGTGCCTTATCTTCCCACAGTCCTGCCACCCAAAGGTGCTGGAACACTGTTGTTTTCAAAACCCAGGTGTGTGGCATTTTGTCTCATACTGTTCTGCTTTCAGGCTGTCTGAATACCTGGCTTGCATATATCTCACTTGCCATGCCTGGTAGGGAGGTTATAGTGATTGCCTATTCCAGTAATGGCGAACTGTATTAGTTACCTTTCTAGAGTCAATGGTTTGCAAGACAGCAGATTTAATACAGGACATTTACGAGTTACAACATTCACCCATAAGCCAAACGCTGAAAGAGTGCTGAATGTCTATGTATGCACTGGAGACCCAAAAGATCCATTCAAGGACTGGGAGCCCACAGCACGATCCCGTGTACATCCACATCTGCAGATGATGGCTGAAGAAATCTTAACCGGAGCCAGGATACAATGCTCGCAGCAGAGATGAAGACCAGAGCTCCCCTGAAGCAACAGCAGCCATCCTTACCGGCAGCAAGGCCCCAAGCTCCTTCCTCAATGAGAACAGCCGAGTCCCCTTCAGGAGAACCAGCTGCAGCAGAGCTTCTCCTGGGAAACAGCCTGCAACTATCTTCTGCTCCTGTTCGCTTTTATGTTGTGCTGGCAACAACCCTCAGGTGGCTCCTCTATGCCCAGAACTGCACCAACTCAGTGCAGCTAGATTCTGGCTCAAGTTGACCACAATAAGTCTACCACACAAACCTTTTAGAGCTTTCGTGATACAGACAGCCTGCCATGGCATGTATGCCGTAGGTTAGCCAGCCCTGCTATTCCATCAGCCAGGTCTCTTCTGGAGGGCTGGCTCCCTCCCTCAGTTCAGTTGTTTCCCAAGATGGCTTGTACCCCTGGTCTGGGGTGAGCAGTGTGGTGCTGTGATCTGTGAATGATCCTGTTTCCCCTCACCCCCATTCCCTAACACTGAAGTTCGGTTTAGCTAAATTCTTTTTTTTATTTAACCCCCCCATGTCAAACTTTATCTTTTACTCCCACCTTAGGGTACCTGCTTTTCTCCAATGCCATTTCAGACGCTCAACCTTGCTGTTGCTCCCTAGGCAGCCATTTTCTCTCTGAGACATTTTAATTGTCAACAGTATTGTCAATTATGATGAGTGTTCTGTGTACACTCAAAGATTGTATGTACTCTGCTGTATTTGAGTGGACTATTCAATAATAATTTGCTGGTTTAATTCCCAGCACAGCAATAATAAACAAACGAACCGGGCTGGGGATTTAGCTCAGTGCTTAGAGTGTTTGCCTCGCAAGCATGAGGCCCTGAGTTCGATTCTTGGTACCAAAAAAAAAAACCAAAAAAAAAAAAACAAAAAAACAAACGAACCAACAAAAGCAGCTGGGCATTGTGACACATGCTGGAAGGCTGAGGTGGGAGGATTGCCATGAGTTTGAGGTCAGATGTGGCTACATAGCTCAAGGAAGCCTGGATTACATGGCAAGACTCACTAAAAAAAAGAAACAAAACAAAACAAAAAACATCCCAAAACACAAACAAAATAAAAACCTACCCCAAGACAAAAAACTGTAGTTTTCCTTATTTGTGTCTTCATATTTAAAGTGGATATCTTGTGGACAGTACATATTTGGTTGTTGGTAGGCAAGTGTTCTACCACTGGGCTACATTGTCAGCCCTGTTTTAATTTTATTTTGAGACTGGGTCTCTCTGAATAGCCCAGGCTGTCCTTGAACTTGCGATCCTCCTGCCTCTGCTTCCCAAGTAAAGTAGGTTACACATCACTCCTGGCTTGGGTGTTGATTTGTTATTTTTTTATATATACAATCTAATAATCTCTGTCTTGAAGCAGTTTTGACTATTTGCATTTTAAATGATTATTGATATAGTTACCTTTAAATCAACAATCTTGCCATTGTTTTATCATCTGCTCTTGCTCTTTGTGACCGTTAATCCTGATATGTCAATTTCACTGGCTTAAGATATACCTAGCAGATTAGTAGAGCATGCTTCTGGGTTTGTCTGAGTGGGTCAAAGGGTCTATCCTTGGAAACAATGTACAGTTCCTTGCTTATTCCTCTCTGGTGTGGTTCCCTTGCTCTCCTTTCTGGCACCCATGAACTAAGAAGCTTTACTCCTTCGTGCCCTTCCACCATGATGTCTCTGCTTTGGAGCTTGGTGGCCATGTACTGAATCTTCTGAAAATATGAACTAAATTAAATCTTTCCTCATTGGGTATTGTGTCTCAGTGACAAGAAAGCTGACTAATACAGAAAATTGGTAACAGAGAAGTAGAGTCATTGCTGTGACTATACCTGACCATGTAATTTTGAAGCTTTTTGAACTGGATTTTAGGAGGAGTTTGGAAAGGTTTGGAGATGCAGCCTAGAGAAGCCCTAGAGCTCTGTGAATAGAGCTTGATGGGTGATTTTTGTTGGAGCTCAGAAGACCACAGTACTATTAGGAATGTGGATGGTAAAGACCAGGCTTAGGGAGTTTCGGCTGGGAACAAGGACTCTGTTGGCAATTGATCTAGAAAGCATGTATGTTATACTCTGGCAGAAAATTTAGTTTACATTTTGCCCACATCCTGAGACTTTGCAGAGGAGATTGAGATTAAGGGCTGTGAACTAATCTGAGAGAGGAAATTTCAAAACAGCCCAACATTCAGGTTGTGGCATGGATACTGCTGGATGATTTTAGCCAGATTTATACTGAGAATCAGTGGCAAAAGGCAGAGCAGAAAAGTGTTCAGATCTTAAATTTTGACTGCGAAAGTACCATTTGTAAAGTTGGGGCTAAAGGAGATGTGGTTGCTGAAGAGATTAGCACTACATAAAAGAAACGAAATAGTTTGTACAAGAAGAAAGATTCCTTGAGAGCATCTCAGGAATCGGCAAGGTCCCACTCACTGCAGGCTTAAGGGTGCAGAAGTGTCAACCTTTCATTCGAAAAGAGTCCCAGGGGCCTCTGTTTGAGAAGGGCCTTCTAGCAAATTGGTTCTGCAGGATTCACTTCTCCATGTTAATTATCCAGGTGCCCAGAGGCAGTTACAGTCATGGTCTAAGGGGACCTGGCTATTATTTTACCAACAACAGACCTTGCCATTTTCCACATCTATTGGCATGCAGAATGGAAGAGTTATGGGGTCAGACTTCCACCAGGATTTTAAAGGAAGGCTTGGAAGGCCAGGTGAGGAGCCAAAGTTGTAGTGGAGACCCCTGGAATTTGGAGATGCCAGGAACATGGAATATCTGCTAAAGAAAGTGGCAGGCTACGAGTAGAGCCAGCCAGAGAGAGAGGCCATGTTGGCTGCAACTAGCAAGACCCTTGGGTTGGGGCTGCCCCAGCCCTTCAGAACTCACATTTTGCCACTATATGCTCTAGGTGCCAGACACAGATCTACAGGATTTAAGGGTTGTCTTATTGGCTTTCGGTCTTGCTTTGGTCCAGTTCTTTTCTCTCCATTTCTTCCTTTTAAAATGGGAACGTTTACCTGGTCCTTTTGTGTGTTGGAAGTATTTAATTTTCATTTTTATTTTATAGGAGCTCACAGCTAAGAGTTTCCCTTGAGTTTCAGAAGAGACTTGGATGTGGGCTTTTGAAAAATGCTGGTACTGTTCTCCCTTTTCTTTTACGACACAGTGGTGCCTCGGTTTATGAACTTAATTCGTTCCATGATTCTGAGGAAGACGACTGCGTTCGTGTTTGTCACCTGATGTGGAGTTTGTGAACAGAAGGAAAATTTTGCCAAATGCTTCTGTTGGCAAATCCAATTGTTCATGAACAGAAGGATCTGTGAACTGAAGTATGACATACTCTTTATTTTTATTTTAAAATTTTATTAGTACGTATTTGCAGTGTATAATGATTACATTCATTGTGGGGAGTTGGTACATGTATATAACACATCTTGATTCTTTTTACTTTTCCTTCCTGACCTTTCCCTCTTCTCCTTCCATCTCTTGTTACTTTTCCCATTTCCCTTTGTCTTTAAATGTACTTCTGCTGGATACAGAATTTCAGGTGAATAGAATTCAGCACTTAGTACAGCTATTTCAGCACTGTCTTTAGAATTGAATTGTTATTAGTGAGAACTCTGCTGTCATTCTTATCTTTGTTCATTTGTTTATAACTTTTACCCCCTCTGGTGGTTTTTTTTTTGTTTTGTTTTTTGGGAGGTGCTGGGATCAAACTCAGGGCCTTGTGCTTGTTAGGCAAACGCTCTACCCAGCCCCGTCCGATTGTTTTAAAGGTGGTCTCTGTATCATTGGCTTTTAAGCACCAATAATGTTTCTTAGTTTTTCTTCATGTTTCTTGTTCTTGGGTTACCTTTGGGGGTATCTTTAGATTTATCATTTTCATCAAATTTGAAAAATAGTGGCCCTTATGTGTTAACATATTTTCCTTCAGGAATGCCAGTTAAACTTACATTAAGTTGCTTGAACTTGTCCCAAAGCTCAGTAATGTCTTATTTATTGAAAAACATTTTGTTATATTTTGTGTTTCATTTGGGGTAGTTTTTCCTGCTATTCCTTCAAGTTTAACAACCATTTTTCTTCATTGTATAATCTGTTGTTAATCCCATCCAATGTTATTTTTTTCCATCTCAGATACTGTAATTTAGAGCTCTAGATGTTTGATTTGGGTTATTTCAAATCCTCCAAGTTTCTAATCTATAAACTCAATCTTTTGTCTATATTCTTGAAGAGCTAGAGTACAGTATAATAGCTTTTTTAATGCAATTGTCTACTATTTCTATTATTGTATCATTTCAGGATGATTTTTATTTTTCCTATATTTTCCTGTTCCTTTACATCCTGGTAATTTTTTTTTTTTTTTTTTTTTTTTTTTTTTTGTACCAGGGATTGAACTCAGGGCCTCATGCTTGCAAGGCAAGCACTCTAACCCCTGAGCTAAATCCCCGGTCCTTACATCCTGGTAATTTTTGATTGGATGCCAAACATTGTGAATTTTACCTTTTCAGATAGTGGATAGTTTTATTTTTCTGAACATATTCTTGACCTTTGTTCTGGGAGGCAGTTATTTAGAAATAGTTTGATCATTTTGAGTCTTCTTTTTATAATTGAATCTTTTAAAAATTAAATTTATGTTTTACTGATACATAAAAACATAAAACATGTAAATATTCGTGAGGTGCCATGTGGTATTTGCTACCTGTATACATTGTGTAATGTTTGAATCTGGTTAGACATATCTTGCTCCTCAAACATCAGTCATTTCCTTTTGGTAGAAATATTCAAAATCAATTTTCCTAACTTTTTGAGATATGCAGAACATGTTGTTTGTAGCCCCAGTCTTGTACATTAGCATACCAGAACTTCTTGTTCCTGTCTAATGTAATTTGATACCCATTGTCAACTTTGAAAGTGAGGACAGAGCATCATTTAGATTGATTTTTTTATGTGATACAGTCTCATGTTTTCTTTTTAAAAAATTTTAATTACTACCTGTTTGCAGTACATAATGACTACATTCATTGTGGGAAGTTAGTATACATATACAACTCATCTTAATTCTTCCCCCCCCCCACCCCCCATCTCTTGGTCCTCCTTCCATCAAGGACTGATTTTGGCCTATTCCAGGGCAAACTCTTTTTAATAGTCTATCCAATGTGTTGTAAATTATGAGATTTTTCATTCTGGCTAGTGATAACAGAAACTTTGCCTAGTCTCACGAAACTCTGAGTCTATTCCCTCTAATCCTCTTGGATGGGTTCTCCTATTGACCTTGGGTGGCTTCCTCATGCATATGCTGATTAGCACTCAGTGGGAGACTCTGAGGGCAGCCTCCGAGAGATCTCTGGTGCTCTTTCACTGGAGCGCTCTTCTCTCCAATACTTTCCCTTCCTCACACTCCCATCTTCATCTCAGTGTAAGGAGATCACCAAGATGTTCCCAGGTTCCTCCTTCTTGTCAGGGCAGCTAGAGGACTTACTTTGTTCTTTGCCGCTTAATGTCTTGCAAAGTATTGTTTAATATATTTTTGTCAATGTAGTTGTTTTAGGTGTGAGAATTAAGCCAGATCCTGTTATTTTTCTAAAACTAAAAACATCTTTGGACTCTATACTCTTTCATTATATTTTTATATGTATGGTGCATTTATAATTGTGCATAGTATATTACTGAGTGTTTTCCTTGAAAAGAGAGGAGTTTTGTTTGGGTAGGCATTATTGAGAAATTAATTTCCTACTTCTAACTATGTATCTGAAAACTATGGAAGAATTTTCTGTAGACCAGTTCTGGCTCTACACATTTAAAACTTTGTTTCTCCTCTACTTCCAC
Organism: Hystrix cristata; assembly: GCA_004026905.1. Taxonomy (NCBI): domain Eukaryota; kingdom Metazoa; phylum Chordata; class Mammalia; order Rodentia; family Hystricidae; genus Hystrix; species Hystrix cristata. Next base: position 66,954 of record PVJO010008301.1, on the reverse strand, counting down.
CTTACTTTCAGTGCCAGGTGCAATAAAATATACAATACGGTCTTTGGCACTGCTTGTTTGTGTCATTATGGCAGGTGAGGCAGCACAGTGGTTGGTAGGAGTGCCCCTAGGGCTATTCCTATATTGGCATGGCTATCTGTGGATGTGACTACAAACCACAGAAGTATGTTTAATTTAAAACATAGTCCTTCTTGGCTGGGGGTATAGTTCATTAGTAAAGCAGTGAGATCAATCCCTACCACCAAAAAATAAATAAAACAAAATATAAAAATACCCTCTCCCCAAATAGTCCCCCATTCAACTTAACTATATCTGAACTCCAAAAATGCTTGTGGTCACCCCGTCAAGGCCACCCCACATGGGGCAAAGTGTGACACAGGATCAAGAGTGGAAAGAGACAGAGTGTTAACTGATTGCAGTGATGATGTCTTACTTACCTTACAAAGTTTATGAGGATATATGATACCACATCTTTTGGGTCCTTTGGGGACTGCAAGGGGCTGTAACAGTGGCTGGGCATGGGGCTCGAACCTTAAACCTCACTAACTTCATGGTACGAGTGCTTCTGCCCATGACCCTCCTTGCTTCAGGCTCCCCAGCAGCCTACCAGATAGAGTCCACATGCTTTCCCCGGGCAAAGCATGCTCTTCTCCGTTCCCATGTGCTTCTCCAGATACACCCTCCCACCCCAGACTTCTCTCTAGAAATACTATACCATGCCCTTTGGCACCATGGTGCACCATATATGCTACTCTGTGTGTGTGTGTGTGTGTGTGTGTGTGTGTATGTGAGTATATGCATACATGCTCACTGAGGGACTGAATTTAGAATTTCACAGTATCTGTTATTATCTGGAATTCTTTCTCTGTCTCTCTGTCTATTTCTCTCTCTCTCTCTCTCCATCTCTCTGTCTCTGTCTCTGTCTCTCTCTGTGTATCTCTCTCTCTTTGGGAGTTGAACCCAGGGCCTTCACACTGAGCTGCATCTCAGCTTCTTTTTAATTTGAAACACAGTCTAGCTAAGTTACCCAGGCTGGGCTTGAATTTGCAATCTCCCTGCCACAGAGTCCCAGAGTGCCAGGATTACAGGTGTGCACCACCACGTCTGGCTCCTTTGTCTATCCCTCCTTCAGGACCAGGACAATGCGTGTATAAAAATACCACATTAAAACTCAGTACTCTGTAAAATTAATAAGCATAAAATACAGTTTTAAAAAGATGAGGACAAAAGTCCTTTCCTCTGTGAGAACTCTGCTGGGTCCAGTTGCAGTTAAGTGTGTAGTCACTGCTTATTCCTATTTTTTTGTTTTATTTTTTGAGACAGGGTCTTGCTGTGTAGGCCAGCCTCAGAAGTGCTTATTCCTATTTTTATAACAGTCCACATAACGCCATGTTTCATATTTGTCTCTCCCACTGGCATCTAAAGGCCCTAAGGACTGTAACTTATTTATTTCTCCATCCCAGTGCTGGGTCAGCGTCTGGCACCTAGTGTGAATTGTGGCATGGATGTGCGGGTGAATGAACTCCCTTTGTTTCCTACCCAGGAACTACCCTTTGTTTCCTTCTTGCTTATTTACTGGGTTCGTGAAGGGTATTGTATTTTACAGCACTGGCAATAAAGAAAGAGCAAGGCATTTCTGAGGCATAATTAACTGGATGAATAGAGAGATAAATGTTGATGTCATCCTGGCCCCTCTTGAGCAGTCACTGCGCGTCTATGTGTCAGTCACTGTTCTGGGAGCAACACAATACTGACGGCTCTCTTTTGAGTGCTTACACAATGCGAGAGACTAATCGCTCACTTAAGGCTCACAACAATCCTGTGAGGTGGTTTTCTTATTCCCTCCTCTTTCCTCCATTTCTGGAAGAAAGCGGCCTGCACCAGCAGGTCTCAAGCGCGCCCTTGGGGCTGGGGATTTAGCCCAGTGGTTAGCGTGCTTGCCCTGCAACCACAAGGCCCTGAGTTCGATCCCCAGCACCAAAACAAAAAAGCAAAACAATCAAGCGCGCCCTTCCTGGCGCAGACTCCGCATTTCCCTCCAGGAGCTGGATCAATGGCCAGACCCAGGTCGGGAGGACAACATGTGAACCGCCAGGGGGCGCGAGTAATTCAGCTTTTAGAAGAGGGGCGGGGCGGCCAGCTGGGAGGAGTGAGCCGTCCAGGCGCGCACCCACCGGGGGCCTTGAGTCAGAACCGCGCAACTTCTAATCCGCATGTGCAAGCGGTATAACCTCCCTTTCACCGCAGCACCAGTGGGCATAGGGACAGATGATCCCCCAAGACATAGGTGTTAAGAACAAAACCCCAAGGGGGAGTTTCACATACCGTGTGGTTTTACTGAGGCCGAGATGGAGGCCTGCAGAAGTTAATTCACTTGCCCAGGGTCACATAGAGAGTGACAAAGCTCTTGTTTCTTCACGACTTTTGTTGATCAAGCGCCTTTTATACCCTCTTGGTGTGTACCGAGTGTAGACATACCGCCAGTGGTGCAAACCAAGACCCTTCACCCTTCTGTTTATTTAAATCAAGTGCTTCTTAAATCTCTAGACTTGTGGTTTTTCCAGCTCTCTGGAACCTGTTCGGCACTGGGAGCTCTACCACCTGTTTGGGGTACCTGCTATATTTTACCCAATGCTATGGAGAGATGTTGCCCCGTAAGACTCATTCCACCGTCAGAGTATACACTGTGGCCCTTAGCATGGTTGACACACACACAATACTTAATAATCATATGTAGACACTTGGGGGGAGGTCGAGGCAGGAGGATTGCCATGAGTTTGAAGCCAGCCTGAACTACATAGCAAGACCCCCCCCACCCAGATCTAAAAAATCCTATGTAGAATAAATGACGGGCAGGCACAGCAAGTGTGTGTCCTCTTCAACCTAGTTTTCGGGCTGCACAGAGCCAGAAGCAACAAATACCTGAAGAATAAGCAAATGAAGATTTAATAGTGTAGCGTTTCTATTTTGTTCTGCCTCCTATATGTTTGTAGCCAGCTGGGACTGCCAACTCCCGGAAGGCAAAGTTGAGGAATGTGGGTGTGTGTATTTGGGGGAGGGAGGTAAGAGAAAGGAGGAGGCACTGAGCAGGGAGCAGAGCTTTCCCATGGCAAGAATAAGGCCCACATAGAGAATGAAGGAGTAAGAGATGCCAAGATCTGACTTAGAGCAGAAGGAAAATGAGCCCTGAATGGAAGCCTTGTGTGTGGCCCCGTGGTGCTGACTCACCAAGACTCAGACGAGGGAAAACATGTGAGGGATGAAGAAGGGGCCTGTGTGTGCTTTGCTGCCACCCCCAAACTACCCTGCACCCGGGTCCCTTTGGATCAGAGGCTTTCTGAGGACACCCTGTGTGTTCTGAGGCACCACTGTCCTGAAGGGCTTTGATTTGGGTTGGGTGGGCGGCAGGCAGGAGAGGGGCGCTGCACGGGAGGGAGACGGGTACATTTTGGGAATGCAGAAGGCCATTCCACGGGGAGATGTGGGTTTGAGTTGTGGGGAAGGAGGACAAGGACTCACCGCTCCTCCTGCAGCTGCCCGTCCTCCGTGGACAAGTGTGGCAGTCAGATTCCTGTGCACGGAGGGCTAGATGCCCACGACTCTGTGGATGCCAGGCATCCTTACGAGGAAGAGCATCCAGTAGCAGCTCCACCACCCTCCTCGCTCCCACCCTCACCCCAGCTGTCAAACCTGTTCAGCGATGTGAGGACAGGATTTTTGTGGCAACAAGTGTGGCAGGCCGCCTGAGGCCTAGGCGGAGGACAAGGTCTGGGAGCCTTGTAGAGAGGCAGGTGAGAGGAGGCAGGAGTGCCTGAGAGGGCACCTGGGGCGGGGCTGGGACTGTCATCCTGGGACTGCTGGTGCTGAAGCAGGAGGCAGCCAGACTGACCTGAAAGTTGAAACTCTGCCATGAACCAGACATGTAAGCTCAGGCAGGTCACTCTACATTTCTTCTCACTAAACCCCAGTTCCTTCAGTGTCCTGTTCTAGCTGAAGATCTCAAAAGCTACCTAGCTAACCAGTGGATTCATACTTAGGTGTATGACTGACAAGAAACTAATATTCTGACTGTATTACTGTGTGGTTACTGGTTGTAGTGCTGGAGATTGAACCCACAGTGGACACACGCTGAGCACATGCCCAGTGCCCAGCAACACCCGCATCCCCGTTAGTGTTCTCAGACTACCGTGTGGGTGGCAGAAGGAATGTGGCCTTGAAAGGCAAAAGGAGGAGGATTTGTGACTCTGAATTTCAGGCCCGTTCTGTTATGGGGCCTCAGGCAATTAACTGTGTCTCAGCAGGCCCTCGTCTCATCTCATATCCACCAGGAAGAGGCAGTCTACCTTTGTGTGTGTGTGCGTGTGCGTGTGCGTGTGTGTGTGTGTGTGTGTGGCACTGGGGTTGAACCCAGGACCTCAGGCATGCTGGGTAAGTGCTCTAGCACTGAGTTGTATCTCTAGCCCCATTCGACCTTTTTTAGTAGCTGTGCAGATTAAATGAAGTCACACTTTTAAAATACTTGAAACAGAGCTTGGCACCATATAAACTCAGAAAAGATGCTCTCCCTCCTTTAGAAGACTTGTGAACAAAAGGAACAGGGTAGACTCTGGGATGATTAGGGGGCAGGAGGCACACTTGAGTGTGCCCTTGGGATCCACACCGTAGGAGCAGGGTGGGTGGAGGAAGCTGAGCTGCAACAAGGTCTTCAGTAGAGGTCTCATCCAGTCCTATGGGGATTTTAATGCTGGGGTGGCCCTTCAGAGTTCCCTGTATTTGGGACAAGGGGCCCAATATAAACTGTGATCCATCGTGGGATATGAGCTGTGCATGGAAGATGTGACCTTGGTCAACTTGATTTTTCAGTTAAAACAGCTCCTATAAGGGGCTATAGCTGAGGACAGGTACCTTCACCATCCCCTCTACCTAGGGAAATCCGTCCTTCATTTCTGAAGGGACACAGTAGCACATCCCAGTGTCTACCACACTGAGTAGGAGTTTGCAAACCCAGGGCCTCCCACATACTTGGCAAACACTCTACCACTGAGCTACTTCCCCAGCCTGAGCAGGATTCTTATTGGATTAAGTAGGTGACTTCCCAGGATAAGGCCCATCTTGATTTGACACTTTCCTGTAATTTTTTCAGGGCCAAACATTTAGCAGTGTTGCAGACAGAGCCACTGGATGTTCCCTGTCTCCTCAAGTCTCATAGCAAAACAAACACTGATACTTTAGAGAGAAAAGCTGATGCTGCTTTCATGTCTCTCCAAGGAAGTAATCGCTGGCAGGTGTCATAGGACTCATTTGATTTATTTCAAAGTGTAATGCTCATTTCTCTCATTTGCCTTAGAAATTTAAAGGGTGTGAAGACGGGCAATGGGTAGGAGGAGACTCTTACGAGTCATGTGGTATTCTGGCAACAAGGTTCTTTCTTTCTCTGCCTGCCTTTTACATGTTCTTAAATCTTCCCTTCAGATGACCAGAGGATGCTGTAGACTGCTGTGGCATGGGAGCTCCTTCTATGCCAGCCCTAAACCTTGCAGAAACCACTCACTGGGGCCTGTCTTCTCCCTTAAGCAGGACTGAGCTCTTGGAGACTTTTTATACCTGTCTCTGATCTCATCTTCAAATCAAGGCAAGCCAAAGGAATCATAAAGCAAACACAGGGAGATTCTGTGGAGCGCAGGCAAACAATGCTTTGAAGAGAGAAGACATGTTTGCTGCTGGGCATGGTGACACAGACCTGTTACCCCAGTTTCTTGGGAGGCGGAGATGGAGGATCAGAGTTTAAGACCATCCTGTGCAACTAGGTGAGAACTTGCCTCAGGAAAAAAACAAAAACCAACCCCTTACCCCCCAAAAAACCTTAACCAAAACCACACTCAGGCAGGGTGGCACACGTCTATAACCCCAGCTGCTCAGGAGGCTGAAGCAGGGGGATCACAAGTATTCAAGGCCAACCTGGGCCAATTTAATAAGACCTAGCCTCAAAATATAGAAATAAATAAATAAATAAATAAATAAATAAAAATAAAAAAGGTCTGGGGATGTTGCTCAGTGTTAGAGTCCCTCTGGGTTTAATATGCAGTACCAAAAACAAAAACAAAACTTCTTTTACTTATTATTATTATTTTTGGTGTTTTGTTGAGATAAGGTCTTGCTATTATAGCCCAGGCTAGCCTCAAACTCACAATCCTCCTGCCTCAGCCTCGTCAGTGCTGGAATTACAGGCATGTGCCACTAGGCCTATGCCCATCAAGCCAGTTTCAGTGGGATAATTTCCCTCTGATTTATTTTATTTTTTTGGTGCTGGGGATAGAACTCGGGGCCTTGTGCTTACAAGGAAAGCACTCTAACCACTGAGCTAAATCCCTAGCCCCTCCCTCTGCTTTAATCCTTGCAAAAAAAGTGGTCATTTTTTAAAGTGAAGTTAATCAATCCATTATTTTCCTATTATTCTGTCTCCCTGTCCTTGCCTTATAAGGAAAGTAACTTTGAAATGACCAAACCACTTGTTCCTTGTTCTCCTCTGCTTAGCCCCTTGGGCCCATTTATTTTATTTTATGGAATGAAGTGTTGCTTTCCTCTAGAAGTGCAAATGAAGCCAACTAAATTTGCTATAATTTTGACTTGTAACAGTGTTAAACCAAAAATCCTAAGACTGGGAGATTAAAATAAAAGGATCTATTGAGCCACTACAAAAAGAAAGGAGCAGATTCCTACAACTACCAGTAGCAGGGCTGGATAGCAGTTGGAAAATGTCCACTGGACCTAGAGTGAAGAATATGTCTATAAACTTTGGGGAAGGAAGGCACTGTTTACACAGAACCTGCATTAGCTGTAACAGGGGCAGGAGTACGTGAAATGGGGAAAGCTTTGGGATTGGAATACAGTCCCTAAGAACTAACTATTGCTTCAGGATTGGCTGGGGTTAACCGTCCCGACAGCTTGTCTCTCACTTACTAAGGCTTCTTGTACAAACCCTCTTGTCTTTGACCATCTCATCAGTACACTGGGAATAATACACCCCACAGTACCCTGTGAGGATGTGTAAAGTAGTATGCGAATGGTGCCTGGTATCCAGGTAAGCACTCTTGACTCTGAATATCATTGACATTCTTGAAAAACAGTTTCAGATGCTTAAGACACCTCCTTAGGTCACAGGCAAATAAATTGTGGAAAAACAAATCAAGTCTCTGAAACACCATCAAAACATGACCTGGCTGTGGTGGTACATGCCTGTAAGCCCAGCACTCTGGGAGGCAGAAAGAGGAGGATTTCAAGTTTGAGCCTAGCTTGGGCAATTTAGCAACTTAGCAGGACCCTGTCTCAAAATAATAATAGAAAGGGCTGGGGACGTAGTTAACTGTGAAGGACCAGGGTTCAATCCCCAGTACTGACCCCCACCCCTGGTGCCAATACTCCTGTAGCACAGATGCTCATTGCCCACGTCTGACTCATCATTATGAAAACACATATTTTTTTTTCCTTTGTGGTGCTGTGGAGGGCCTTGCATGCGCTAGGCAAGCACTCACTAGGCTGCATCCCCAACCCCACACGTTTTGTTTTTTGATACAGGGTCTCGCTGTGTAGCTCAGGCTAACTCGAGTTCTGAATTTTCCTCCCAGGCGCTGAGATTATAGGTATGTGTCACCATGCCCAGCTCACACATCCTATTTTGCAGTCAGCATTTTAAGCCATTTGAAATTCTGTGTCAAGGATGCTGCATCAGAAGTGCTATTTATAATCTCTCTCTCTGACAAGACAGCACTGAAGCTGTCATGGGAAACTGGATATAGTTAGTGTTTGTTGAAATTATCATAGCTGGCTTAAATGCTAGAAATTTAAGATATGTAAACAGCCATACTGTTTGAACATCTTTTGTGCATCAGAGGATTTTCAAGTACTTCTAAGTGGTTACAATTTGCATTGCAAACAACACAGCAGGAATGCACTGGACTAGGAAATGTGGGCACAGTTATTTGTGAAATGAGAGTGTAGGACAAGATCAGGCAATTCTTCAACTGCAGTACATGAGTCATGGGTGGCTTCAGGTCTTTGGTTTCTGTGGGGCCATCAACTAAATTTTGCATATAGGCTATTTTTCTGGGAATGAATCAATAGCTCTTCTAAGATTTTCAAAAGGTCCATAATTCCTATGACAGTTAATCATGATATATCAATTTGACTGGATTAAGGAATGCCCAGGGGATTAGGAAAATACACTTCTGGGTGTACCCGGGTTGGTTATGAATGCATGACCTTGGGGTCTGTATGTGGTCCCTCACCCATTCCTCTGGGGCACTGTTCAGGGCCCTGCTCTGCTTCCCAGCCATCATGAATTTAAGCTTCTTTGCTCTGCAGTGCCCTTCTGCTATGACATTTCTGCCTTGGAGCCCGGAGACCATGATCTGAATCACTGGAAACTGTGAGCCAAATTAAACTTCTCAAATTGCTGGCATTGGGTATTATATCTCAGCAATGGGAAAGCTAATACAATTTCCGTATTGTTTTTTAAAAGTACAGACTGCATTATTGTGAATATGGTTCTAAATGAAACCAATGTCCCAATTCCTTATGGGGTCTAATCTGGATGGGTGTTTTGACTTCATTTGTTTTTTCAAAGCCATGATCAAGTCCTTCCTCTACATCATTCCCTCCTTCCCCAACAAAGTATGCTCAAATAATGCAAAATTCTTCATCTTATATAAATAAGACTATTTTTACTCAGACAGTATAATTTAACTTCTTTTTAATGTAATCTGCTATAAAAATGAATGAAGACTTCTGCGTGGTACATTTGGCTTTACAAATATTAACGACTAGTTAATGCTTATATGTTGCACATCATTAAAATCTGCTGACCAGTAACATAGCTTTTTCAACATGGGTTAATACCAAAATTGTGAATTGTGGAACTTTTAGCACACACACAATCTACACACAAACTTAAATACTAATCTATAATACCTAACTGAATTATTGGATCCACTGAAGGATTGTGCTTATTTATCTCAGAAGATAGGCAACTAGCAAAAATACACATTTCTTTTGGATATCCCACCCCCATATTACACTGTAAAAGAAATACATTATTCAGTGCACTTGCTAAGACATAAAACTTCCTTATAGTATCTCTCTCTCTATATATATATGTATTCTCAAAACAAAGGAAGAGCACAATGCAACTTTTAAGATTACCATTTAAAGCAAGAGAGGTAATAACACTCTAGCACTGTAGCCTCCCTCCTGTTTAGAAGGTTCAGAAACTTTATCAACACTGTTCATTTTGGCTGTGCAATGGGAATTAAGTTCAATGCATGATTGTTTTGGACGGTTTAAGATACCTCCTACATCATTTTGGTGAACGACTGTGCATCAGTAGCATTTAAATTTTTGCCTTTAACCAAACTATAAGCTAGAGTCCTTAGTATAGTCCCCTGTGATTTATACATCAATGTCTATTACCTGCTTTCCCTCATCAACTCATATTGGATTAAGAGGACACAATTACGATTATAGCAGGAAAGGAGCTGCTGGATAGACGATGGTTAGCAGAATGTGTATGTGAAGACAACACGGTCTCTCCGTCCCTATGGATAAAAGAGATCATATAAGCACCATATCTGAGCTGGCTGTGGAAGAGTGGGATGGTCATGGCCCGTGGACTTGATCATGTACATCAGCCTGCACAGTCTGGAGGTTTCTGTCTATACAAACTCGCTATAACTGAAATGAGAGAAATTTCTAGAATGAAAGAAGTTACAACTTGGCAGCTTGCAAACTAAATCCAGCTGAAGTGTTTAACTAGCAGTGTTTAAACTTTTTTTTAATTAGTCCCTGATATTTAAAAAGTGAGTGTTTCTGATGAAAATTTAGATATCATAAGAAACTTGAAGAGCTGGTAGCCCTGGTCTAGCATTCTTGCACAGCAGGAAGCAGCTGGAGCAGAACAGAGTGGCCCTTTTAAATGGGACCAGGAGCTTCAGGTTGCTACAGCTCCCGCCTCTCTAAATTACTTGATGCCACCTGAGGGAGTGATCTATTTCACTCTGACCAGCTGAGTTTTGTGCCAGTGCAGTTCGTTTAGCTGTGCCTTTTAAAGATGCTGAAGACTTGGGGGCTTCCTTTGGAATCTTCCCACTTCCCCACGGACAAGAGTCCTCCTTTGCTGGACTGGGTCCCAGCCACATCCAGTTGCTTTGGTAGGTAATCTTAATGTGCAATTCTACTTGTCCTTTATGCTATATTGCAAACTCCAAAGATATAATCACACTAATAGTTATGTGTTTAAGTGTATGTTAAACATGTAAAGGGGTATGTACCTATACAGATATATGTATACTACCATTAGGCAAAAGTTAATTTGTTTTGTTTTTTTTTTTGGTGCTGGGGATCGAACTCGGGGCCTTGTGCTTGTAAGACAAGCACTCTAATCACTGAGCTAAATCCCCAGCCCAAAAGTTAATTTGGTTCCACAGATACCGACAAGTGCTGGCAGCTTGGAGAATAAATGTAACAATCTGATAAAACCTGTATAATTCTGACTTAAAATATTACAAAGAGAGTCAATTTTAAGTTATTGCTTTTTGATTACAGAAGATTTCATTCTGTTGAAAAACTTACACAGAATGAGCAACCATTTCCTATTCAAGTAAAAGTAATTCGAATCAGAAGTTCCTTTCACAACAGTAGATGCTTGAAAATATTTTTGAATGGAGACGTGATTTCATTCTACTCAAGAATTTATGCAGGAGACTGGGAGCGACTTAGTTCTTTAAAAGTACCAGAAAATCAGCACCCCATTTGTTTAGCGCTCAGGAGGGTTTCTCAATAAAGCTCAGCTTTATGGAGAATTCACACCTACTGTTAAGAAGGCTTCCCATTCCTATTATGTGGCCTGGTTTCAGAACACAAAGCATGTATTAAAAGCAGAGTTGGCTTTTAACATTCAGAATTCACATAGGATCTCATTTTCTGTGATTATATGATCTGTTCTGTGTTTTTGCTGCAGAATCACATTCACATGGCAGTCTTATTTCAGGCACTTTTAAAACATGTTCATCTGGAATAAAAATCTGTGTGAAACACTTCTGCATTATTCAAAATGAGTGTTGAGTATTCTAGCCCCAAAACAGACAGCGGATCGCCACCTGGTACTCAGTTAGCTTTCTCCATCACGAGATAATGACTGCTGAGCTCGAGAGGTCTTTGAGGTGCCCTTCTAGATTCAGTACAAAGATGTGAGCCATAAAAATCCAAACTACTCAGTTTCTACTTAAAAAAAATACAAAAAGGTAAAACACTACATGTATGATACAGATAGTTACGGCTACTATCAAAATAAATAACATAATCTGATTCAATGGTCTCATTCTGAGCTCTTGGACAAAATCGGATGGAATGTCAAATGTGGAGATTCACTCCTAGGAACTAGCTGCTGGTAGGCAAAAGTATCTCAACGTCCTTGCCATTGGCCACCACGGCACTAGAAGAGCAGCTGCTGGCAAGGTCTTCTGTGGTGGTCAGAGAGGATGCTTGGGAATGAGTTTTGGTCAGTGGTGTGGTAGCAGATGCAGAAGGGGTGAGGCCGGGTTTTTTCGGTGGGATAGGTGGAGGGTTTCCCCTCTCGGCTCTTGGGATAGTGGGGGATTTGATTCCCGGAGACAGGGGGCTCAGAGGGCTGGACACTTTCCCTGGAGTAGGTGAATGACTGGTGTCACCTCTTGGGTTGGCAGTGTTGGCCAGATTTCGATAGTCTGTGCCAAAGGGAGAGCTGTTAGGTGAGACGGGCTTGATTGGCCCTTGGCTAGTAAATCTGGAGAGCACCTGAGTAACTGTGTTTCGGGCCAGCTGCTTGGCAGCAGAGTTGTCTAAGAGGGTTGGGGACAGATCCCTGGACGGAGGGCTCTGCAGACCACTGGCTTGTTGGTCCTGATCTGCTTGGGACTGAAATTTGTGCCGAGCTGCATGGAACCGCTGGTTGAGCCCTACCTGGTAGGATGACTGGTAGCCGGGGCTGCTAGCTGATGACCCCAATAAGCGCTTAGTTAGTACTGGTGAAGAGCAAGGAGAGGATGTTAGGGAGGAGGAGGCAGTGCTGCTGGGAGACGGTGAGCTCCCACTGGAAGGAAGGTGACTAGACATTGGGACTGGAGTCTCAGTTCCCACCAGATACCCCCCATTCTCCATCAGTTTCTCTTGAGCCAGTGGCACAGGTTTCTCTCGTGGAGGCACTTGATTTTCTACAATGCTGCCTGCAATCAGCTCTCTGGTAGTTTGTATCTCTGGGTCACAATGGCCATTGGTTTTTGCATAAGAGTAAGCAGGAGTGGTGGGACCAGGCATCCCAGTGTTTGTCACCTTGGCTATATTGCTTCCCTGGATTCTTTCTGCTGGGACACTCTCTGTTTGGCAAAATACAGACACAAGCACGGGAGGCTCAGTTGCTGTGCCTCTGGACATGGCCACTGGTTTCTTTAGTTGGTCATCAGTGCTACTATGCTGGTGGGAAGCCTCTAGGTCCTTCACTATCTTCTTCAAACTTTCCATCTCTTCTTTCAGAGTTTTTGTCCGGTTCTCTTCTCGGTTCAGTTTTGCTCTCAGTTGTTCCCGTTCGATGTCAAACTCAGACAACTGCTTTTCTACCTGGGCCTCCGTCTGCAGGCCTCGCTTCCTCTCAGCTGCCAACTCTTCTTCCAGTTTACTAACCCGGCTCTTCTCCTTCTCCAGTTTCAGGCTCAGCTCCCCTGCCTTCTGCCCTTCTTCGGCTGCCTTACTGGTGGCTTTCTTGCACTCAAGCACCAGCATGGATGAGAGCTGCTTGTGGCGGGAGCGCTCCTCTTCTAGCTGACTAGAGAGCTTCTTTTGCTCTTTTTCAAACTTCTTCACTTGGGACTTTTCAAATTCCAACTAGAAAAAAATGCCGCCACACATCTCGATTAGATGAATAAAACAAAGATATATACTTAAAAATTATGATCAAGTAGAGTGTCCTGGCTAGTTGTTCTCTGGTACATGGGATTATGTATGCCATGGGGGCTTAGATTAGTATTTCTTTTCTTTTTTTGTGGTGCTGGAGATGGAACCCAGGGCCCTGCACAAGCTAACAAGTTCTCTATCATTGAGCCACAACCCAGCTCAGTGCTTCTGAATAATTAGAACATTTAGCACAAAAACTGCACACACTGTGACAGTCTTTCTTTGATGACTTAGGAGGTACTTCTAGTTCTTAATGGCCTCAGGGTTACTAGTGGGAATGTGATGCATCTGTGCGTTTCAGGTATACGGATAGTACAAAGAACCATCAAAACAAGAAAGAACTATAAAAGCCAGATTTTGTGGTGAATGTTGCTCAAAACAAAACCTTAAGTTTCAGCATTTTCTCTGGTCTTAAAAATGAACAAACATAAATAGCTGCACTTGAATTACACTCTTGATGGAAATATAGACTGTTTTGTCTTCCCATCCCTATTTACAGCACATAGACTCTAAATGGGAGCAAAGAATGGAAGGAATATTTTCAGGTACTGTTTTTCACATTATAAGACCCATCAATAGACGGGGAAGCCAATTTAGAGAGCCAAGACCAGAACTCTGTGTGTGTGTGAGTGTGTGTGTTGTATGTGTGTGAGAAAGAGAGAGAGAGAGAGAGAGAGAGAGAGAGAGAGAGAGAGAGAGAGAATGAATTAATCAGTGTGTCCTGTATGCAGTAAGGGTTTGTGTTTCATTTCCTGAGATTTTTGTTTCAGGCATGCGTGTATGTGTGTACACACCATTGGGTTGTGATATGCAATGCAATTCTTACTGGGGGTCCTAAGTCAAAAAAACTTGGCAAGCTACTGCTCTAAATCAGTGTTCCCCAATCTGTGTTCTACAGAATGATAATCCCATAATGAGTGCTCAAAAACTTATGAAAACAGGGGTTTAGGGGCTGGGGATTCAGCTCAGTGGTTAGAGTGCTTGCCTTGTGAGCACAAGGCCCTGAGTTTGATCCCCAGCACCAAAAAAAAAAAAAAAAAAAGAAAAGAAAACAGGGGTTTGCTAAACATGGAATATTCTGTCTTGTTCTTGGAGACTCACAATGTAATTCTGCATACTAAAGGTTCTAACAAATTTAAACTCAGGAACTTTTCTGTTTAACATTGTTTTATTTCCCAGGCTTGTCTGACCACAAAGCCATTTTTTGAGCAACTCCAATTTATATCCAGTAGGATAACCCCTGAGAAATGCAATTGTAGGCAAATGCTGCTGTGATTCCCTCCAGTTTAATTACCTGTTGAGTCAGCCTCTCTCTCTCCTTCTCCAGCATATAGGTGACATCATCTCCTTCAGCTGTGTCCTGGGCATGCCGCTGCCTTTCTTCCTCAAGGTCTAGTATCACCTTTAAAGAATTTTAAACACTTATTTCCAAGTATCAAGGAATCATACTTATAATACCAAATGCCTACACACTTAACATAGTTCCAGAGATTAAATAAATTTTAAAAACCCAGCCAGGGCAATCAAGGGGCACACTGTCAAGTGATGTTATGGCTTGTACCTACATGTCTTCCCAAAGCCTCATGTGGTCATAGCTGGGGCTTTTTCTGAGGTGGCTGAATCTAGAGTGTGTGTTGCTGGGATTGAGGGCGTGTGATTACTAAATCGATCCACTGATTGGCTTGGCACTTCCTTAATCCTAGCAGCCTGGATAAGATCTAAGGGACAGCCAGAGACTTGCTGCCTTCTGCCTGTCTGCCACACCACCTGCCTAGGACCCCGCTGATTGTGGGCTGAAACCTCCACAAACTGTGAGCTAAGTAAACCTTTCCTCCCTTAACTTTGGGTGTCGGGTATTTTGTCTCAGCAATGAGAGAGAAGTAACTAAGACAAGTAGGGTGAAAGACTTGTAAGCTATGCACTAGTAATCAAGGTATTTACTCCACTTGAATGGTATGTGAACAGAGAGAAGACTAACTAGCTATACAGGCAGAGAAGATTTCAGAGAATTGGTAGAACATCTGGCAAACTAGGCTATTTGGTATGACCAGGGGCCAGAGCAAAATAGGATCACAGAAAGCTAAAAGCTGAGGTTCTCTCAATGCTCAGATAACTAGAGGCACCAAAAAGAGTCTGATATTAAGTAGGTAACATCCTAATTGTGCCTTGCTGCATTAATAATACACATTATTTTTAGTTAAGTGGACAGAAGACTCCTGACTACCCTGCCATATAAAAAGTCCAATTATTAGGATCACATGTGGAGATTTTCCACAAGGCCAATTTAACTACTTGCCTACCCCTATTCCACTTACCCTGGTGCTAAAGGATGAAGCCTAATTTTAAGGAGCATACAAACTTAAAGGGACATTTGCCACATAATCTTGCCTGTAAGAGCACACTATTCTGAATGGCAATGGATTACTCAGTAGCATCTGCTCATGCTTTGGATGTGGCTCGGTCCAGACCACCAGGGAAAGAGCACTGTTATCCCAACAGCAATTTCTCATGATTTTTCCTCATAAAAATTTTTATGAATAAAAGGAAAATTTTCTGGGATATGAAACTCTCCTTTAAAAATAAAAGTAACATTTTGTTATACTTCCTTCTGATTTAAAAAAGATGTTAAAAATTTAACTTTAAGAGAAAGGCTTTTGGCTAATGGTAGTAAGTCATCTCCTCTCTCAAGAGCCCCCTAAAATTATAGAAATGGAGTGAAAAGACAGACTGTAGCAGACAAAAATTTTTAATACTATTTCAAAGCAGGAAAGAGGCTGGAAGAGTGGTAATTACTTTAATATGGAAAAGGGAGATTCTGTGCCCTTGCAGGGCCCCAAAGAGTGGCATGTCTGGAGGTGGCAGGTGCTTCAGAGAGGTGAGACATGGACAGAAAGCAGGGAGGCTTGGATCAAAGGCTGTATTTTCAGAAGAGTAATCTGTCCCCTCACCCTGATTCCTGAGCACTGAGTCAGCAGCCAGGGGCCTACTCCATAGGCACCAGCCCGCTGCGCACTCTATGAAGAGAATGAGACAGGCGCAGGGTTTGGGAACACAGCTAGAACAGAGGAAAAGAGGATTCGATCTGTCTGGAGGTCAGGGATATAGCTCCACGGCACAGTGAATGAGCTTCAATCCCCAGCACTGGAAATAGATGAGTACACAAAGAACACTGTCTAGATAGTGAAAGGTGGGGAGGAAGGGGAGGGGAGCTATTATGATAACTAAATCTGTATTTATTATAAAAGGAAGTAATAAAATTCTCTAGGTTTGCTCAAACAAGAGAGAAAACAGTATATTATTTAGAAACACAGAGGTCAGTGACTAGTATAAATGGTTAAAAGATGTTGCCTGAGTACTGAGAAGGGTGGGGAATAAGAGGTGGAATAGGGAGCTCTATTTTTCATTATAAGCAGGGTAATCATGTATTTCATTATTCAAATCAGAATGTTTCTGAGAGTCAAAGGGGTTACTGCTAATAACTATGCCATGATGACAGGCATAAACTGGGACTAGGAGCACCCTGGACCCTTACTATAAGCCTCTAGGTACTATATGGCTTCTAACACCGGCAGTTTTCTACTTTGGTAAAACATTTAGGGGCTGGGGATTTAGCTCAGTGGTGGAGTGCTTGCCTAGCAAGCACAAGGCCCTGACTTCACACACACACGAGCGCACACGCACACACGAAAATATTTAAGAACAGATAGGCACTTGGTTTCTAAACTTTAACATGCAAACTTTTTACAATGAATTATTAAGAAATTCTGAATTATTTTTCACTTCCTCCTCATCCTTGTCACCTATGGCTGCCTTCCAATACACCTTCCACGGGCATGACAACTAGCAAGCTCCTTCAGCACAATTACCTCATGTATAAACTGGAAATAAGGCTTGTCAATCCTTCAAGGATGTGGTGAAGTTTTTCTTAGAGGATTATGTAAAAGTCCCCCAAATTTAGGTAATTTACTCCAACACATTGACATCTTTGAAGCTGGGGCATAAATGTTTTCAGATTATTTCATTCTAGAGCAGCAGAGGTTAAAATATTTTTTAGGTCTTTAGGCAACTTTGAGAATTTGGTTACAGCTATGGAAAAAATACATCTCCTACAAAAATGCACAAGCCTTGACCTTTTTGTATGTTTTCTGGGGATTGTGGAACATTTGAGGCCCAACCATGGCTAAGAGCCTTTCATTTAGAACAGTGATGGCAAACCTTTTAGAGCTTTCAATGATGTAAACCGTCCCACTGCGGCATGTGTGCCCTTGGTTTGCCACCACTGATTTAGACTGTGAAAGGAAACAAAAGATCACAGGTAAGACTCAGTACAGAGGTAATTTATCAGATTTTTTTGTTTTTGTCTTTGTTTGAGACAGGGTTTTGCTATGTAGTCCAGGCTGGCCTTGAACTCACGGCAATCCTCCTGCCTCAGCCCCCTGAGAGTGGGGATTACAGGTGTGCACCACCACGCCCGGCTATCAGATGAGATGTGGCCTATGGAGAGGGCTCTATTGCAGACAATCATAAAAGTAAACTAAAGCTTACCAATTATGCAGCTGTTACTCTAAATATTTTGATTAAAATGTTTCCTAGCAAATGTACTGTTAACTCCTTTGTTGGTATAATCTAAACTGATAGTTTTTTAAAATACAGATTCCAGCCAAACATCTTTTACAAACGAGCAGTAAATGACAAGCTGGGGAATAAGTTCACAAACACTAGAATTCCAATAAAATGAGATGGAGGAAAGGTTCCTAACTTAAGAGCTTCAGAAGGAAAACCCTTTCTTATGGGGTGGAAGAGCTTTAAGGTAAACTACTATAGGGACTGTTTATGGTTTCATGAGCAATAAAATGCAAACTAGGAAAAAATGAAAATAATCTATTGGTTTGTGTGTTTATAGTCAGGTAAATTCTCTCTTTGGGATATAGGTTTTCCTATATCCCAAACCTACTAATCTTTCTATTTATCACTTAAGTAAGCAAATAAAGAACCCTCTGTTCAGTACAAGTTGGTTAAATTCTAGTTTTTTGCCAGAGTTTGGATGATCAGAGCTAAAAAAAATAGCAAGTGTTCTGGAGTGACATATCAAGAAAGAATGTCATCTTAATGTGTCTGGCATATTCTCTAAATTTAACATTTAGAATAATCTGCATTTCTATCTCCTGGATCCTAGGTAGGCTAAGGAGCTTTTTGTTACCGCTGAGCCTCCCTAGTTGAATTACTGTGAAAACTGGCAGCTGATGAGAAGGTATCAGGCGTCACTCGGTCTTCCCAAGGCTGGAGGCGCACATACTGACTGGGTGGGCCTACCTTTCGGTGCCTGCTCTCGGCAGCAGCCAGCTGGGACAGCATGCGTTCCTGCATGTTCTTGCACTGCTTCATCACCACCTTGAGAACAGACAGCGGGTTTGTGCAGACTGGCTGCTTTTCACCATCATTTTTCTCTTTCAGTGTTTCAAAATCTCTCTGCAGAGCCATTAAAGGATCACTAATGTTGTATTTTCCATAGCGTTCTTCAATGAAAGTATCTCTGTGTTGGGCCTGGGAAAGAGGAAAAAATAAGTATTTTGCTTTTTAAAACTACTGAGGAGTGAAATTTGCTATTTAGTAGTTACACATTAGAAGCAGTAGTGTTAGTATAAATGTAACCTGCTGATTACAAATTGGATTGAGTCATCCCAATACAGAAACAACACCAGAAAGATAGCATGGTATAATATTAACAAGCACAATACTTATATAGAACTAGACATTACATATTGTTCTAAGCATTTATAGTAATATTAACCTACTTAATTTTTATAACCCTGTAAAGTAGAGCTAATCATCACCACTTTGCAGATGACAAAACTAACCCAGAAGTTAAGTAATTTGTTCCAGCTTATTTATCCAGCAAACTGTTGGAATTAGGACTTAAACCCAGGCAGGCTGGCTCCAAAGTCTGTGTCCTTAACTACCAGTGCCTACTGTCTGCTTATGTCTTCTTCTATCCTAGCAGGTATGTCTTACCTGTTCTTTCTGTGTTATGACATTTGCATTTACGAAATGTTAAACATGACAGCAGATATGTGAAGAAATGCTAAAAATAAGTATGGTCACATTACAACCTAAGACTATTTGTGATTTGCAAATATGGAACTTTACTTGACTGGTAAAGGGTCAGCAAGGTGGAGGCACTCATGACCAATGGGCCAGACAAAATTCCTGCTACCTGAAGCCAAATTTTTCTTCCTCTTTTAGCCTCTGTGCTGCTGCTACCTTCCATCCTCCTTTCTGTTCCCTTCAGGGCTTCGTGAGCTTTGGGAGTGAGAGAAGGAAAGAGGGGACTCAGCCTGGTGTTTGGACTCTAGTTCAGGGGTTCGAGCCTACATGCCAGTCAAGTCACGGGTCTGAGCATCAGGAAGTGGTTGGAAAGAGATTCTCAGACTTCCCTCATTTCTTATCTTTGCCAGGAAGAGCTTGAAACACTTTACTATTTCATATGAACACCACATAGTATATGCAGGTGAAATGAGTGACATTAAAAATTATTACACAGACACTGAAAAGTTTCTTGAGATATTTTACAACAACAGAAAACAGAGAGTTAACAAAGGGTTGAGAAAATGCTAAAAAATCACAACAAAGTACTATATAATTTAAGCTTTCAAGCTAAATCTAGCTATGAAAACTACTGTTGTTTAGTCATTTTTAAGGTCAATTAGTAATGACACCCACAAATAGGAGTCTATTAAAAGCTGAATGTGGAAATAATAGGGGGGATTAAAATTCAATGGTTATTGTTTTCATTTAAAAGAACCCTCAAGGAAAAAAATAAAGAAACATGGGGCTTCTTTAACACAGAATTATGTTTTAGTGCTAAGATCTGATGCCTTCTTTCTTAACTGACCAACTTTATGACCCAGAGGTCACTTAGTCTTCTGTATAGATTTGTTCAAAGAGCTAGAATCCCTGGGCTTTACTTCTGGGTTAACAACCATAATCATCTAAGTTACAACATTATTGGAATATATGGATGATGTCTGCATAGTAGAAATACAAACAAACTTTGTTTGTTTTTATGGGCCAGGGAATCAAATCCAGTACCTTGTATATGCCAGGCAAGTGTTCAGTCACTGAGCTACATTTCCAGGACCTGTTTTTTCTTTACATTACTAATAAACTACCTCTCCAACCTTATTACAAGACTCTATATGTGTGTGTGTGTGTGTGTGTGTGTGTGTGTGTGAGTGAGAGAGAATAAGAGAAAGAGAGAATGAGAAAGTAGGAAGAAGACAGAGTACAAAAGAGAATTCTATTTTTTTCATGTCTAAATTAAAAAAGAAATTATCATTAAAGTTTCAAAATAGTTTCTAGTCCATTTAGGATGAAGGAAAAAAGGATCAATTCCCGAGTCATTTTTATTATCAACTTCATATCATTGTGAAAGCAAAATTAAAAAGCTAGTTACATTTTCAAAAGCAATAGTGTCAAATAAAAATGTATTCCTTTCACCAAAAGCATCTGTTTCTCTAAATTCAGGTATTAAAAGCATGAGATTGATAACCTAAGATTCAATGACAGTATCTACTTGTAGCTATTAATATCCTAAAACAAAGCCATGGTTAGAAGAAAAATGCTTTTGCAACAGAAGCAAGAGGAAAAGTCTAAAAGTAGTTGAAATACCCCTTTTTAACCGTCAGATTTCTTATTCATACTAACTTTCTGTATGGTAAATATCGGTAAAGGAATGAATACTGGTACTGAAATTGGTTTAGCAGGAAAAAAAGAAATAGCAAAAAAATCTGAACTAAAAAATAAATGATCTTTCCTCTTTTGAACACCATGAAGAAAGCAGGGTGGGAAGCAGGAGCTTGGTCGACAATTCATGACCTTGACACTGCATCTGCTGAGAAGTCATCTCCTAGGTTTGAGTGTATAGTTAACTAATCCTAAAAATATGACTTTTAAAACCTACACTATGATTATCCAGTATAATTAATAAGCATCAGAGTTACAAGTAATAGATAAGGAGCTTCTTCAGTGAGGTCTCAGCCTAAGAACAATTGTTAGGCTGTCTGTTTTCTTGAAGTACTTCGTAGTAATTCCATAGTCACCTGCACGGTAATTACAAGTTATACAAAACAGACAGCTTCACCTGTAGATGAAAAGGATCTGTGGAATAATTTTTAAGAGGCTCCTGTCATACAGCAACTCTTTCAAGAACATCCCAGTAGGGGGCCACATATAGGGAAAGTGAATTCAAAGCCTGTATTTTTATATCAAACACTTGGAAAATAGAAGATGAAATATGGTATCTTTCAACCAACTGAATGAGTCAGCCATGCCAACTGTATAGATTACAGATTTAACAAACTTGTTTATGCAAATAATAGTAAACAAAACCAGATATTAAAATTTGAAGAATGAAAAGAGCTTTAGTGGAGGTATGTACTGATTACCTACTACTGCATAACAAATCACCCCCAAACAGTTTATTCAATAATAAACATTTTCATCTCTTATGGTTTCTGATGATCAGAAGGGGCTTAGGTGGGTGGTTCTGGCTCAGGGTTTCATGAGGCTGCAGCGATGTGAAGCCAAGAGTTGGGCTGGAGATCCATTTCCAGGCTTACTCATGGGACTGTTGGCATAGGCCTTGGTTCCCTGGATGTGCCAGCTTCCCACAGATCAAATAATCAGACAAAGAGAGAGAGAGCAAGGGCAATGCAAGCAACCAGGATGGGTATCTCTGTGACTTTTACAACCGAACCTTGGCAGTAACACACAGTTGCTTGTGATGTGTTCTCAGGCTGATAAGGACTAACCCCAGCATGTGTGGAAACAGACTACACGGGGGTGAGCATCCAAAGGCAGAGATCACTGTGAGCCATCTTGAGCTGCCCACAGGGCAAGTGACCAGACATGTTACCAGTAACATTTACTTATCAGGTTATAATTTAAAAACCTATACTCAAAACTGTCAACACTGAGTTTTAATACTTTAATGGTATTTCGGCTGTTTCATAAGAAATTTTATATGAACACGGGGAATTTAGCAATAAAGCTAAAATCAATTTTTTGCAATTGCACTACTTTTACATCAATGACAGTGTAGATCAGCTGAGCTAAAATGCCTACAATGTCAGAAAACATGATAGTCTTTAATTTCAGAGAACAGGAAAATAACCGGCTGGCTAGACAGATTCAGTAATAGAGGGTATTATCACAGCAGACAAAACACACTAGTCATCTATTACTCATTTATTTTTACAGTCACAGGCTGAATGAAACATACCACTACCAAAAGCTTAAAATAAAATCACATAATATCCTTGGAATCTCCCATACTTGCTCTCCAAAAGTCTCAGCTGTGTTATTACTAATTTAAAAAAGAAATAGTTACCTTTTCCCGCTTTCCCAATGTGTGCAGGGTGAATGCATATGTATATTCCAATTTTAAAGTGAGAAGCCAATCTCTTTTTGTTCTTTAGATGATCATCATGCACATGAAAAGGGTTTCCACTTATTGGGGGCTTATATTAAGTGACAAGGTTTTATTTAAGACTCAGGCTAGTACCAGCATTGGGTTAAGATGCATCTTTGCCACTTGAGACAATTCTAAGTGACACTTTCGAAAATAATTGGCACAGTTAACATTGTACGCCCTTAAAAAAATCACAGTGCTCCAGGCATGATGACACACAGTTGTAATTCTAGCCCATCAGGTGGCTGAAGTAATAGGATTACAAGTTTGAGGCCAGCCAGGGAACTCTCAGTGGTACAGCACTTGCCTCGCGTGCATGAGGCCCTGTGTTTAATCCTTAGGGCCAGGGCAGACAAATCTGAATGCTTCTGTGCCAAGGACCAAAGACAAAAGAACGTAATTCCAAGATCGTTTCTATTAATACTACCAAAGGCAGTATTAAAAGAGATCATTTTCACATACAAGCTAAATCTGTTAATTGTCAAATAACAGACAAGAATCGAGCATACCATAAAGTCCTTGAGAAATTATAAAAAGCTGTCTGAGCAACTGGAAATAAAGCAACTATACAGTACTAGGTAAAGATGATAATATTATATGAATACCTTTGCAAGTTTCTTTTTACTTGTTGATAAAGAACTAGATTTGAATGTTTGATGTGTCTGGTAAGAGAAACTTAGCCTCATTTGAATTAAACTTTAATTGTGGAAAATGGTACAATTTTTCTTTTATGTGGTACTGGGGATTATACTCAGGACTTCAAGCATGCTAGGCAAGCCCTCTACTACTGAGCTACATCCTCAGCCCTTTTTGAGACACTGTCTTGTCTCAGTTGCCCAGGCTACCCTGAATTATGATCCTCCTGCCTCAACCTCCTGAATAGCTGGATTAGAGGCATGCACTACCGTGTCCAGTTTTTTTTTTTTTTTTTGTCTTTTTGTTGTTTGATTTTTGCAGTCTAGTAATGTGGTTGAAATAAGTTACACATTCTGGACTGAGACCATGCGAATACTTTTTGAGATAGAGATGAAAATGTGTATAGGAATTCAACAATACTGAATGAATAAATGAACTGAAATAGGGAGAATACTCTGAACATAAATCAAAGATTTTCAAGTATAATTTATTTATTTATTTTTATTAAACACAATGTGTGGATTACATGGAAGTATGTATATGTCAAAACTCATTGAAATGAAGTTAAGATCTGAGCATTTCACCAGCTCTAAATTACAGTTCCAGTTAAAAGATATAAATATATAAATATATAATGAAAATTAAAGGGAAGACTAAGTTATCTGTAGTAGATGGTTTATCTATTGTTTCTGAAAGAGATGAGATGTTTATATCAAATAAATTTTAATAGTAACAACAGCAGAAACAAGGCCCTTAACACTCAGGTGCCAAGAAGTGTCCTGAGGTTTCACATATCCAGTCTAATTCTAAGTAGACATCATTATCATCTCCCCTTTTTTTTGTTTGCTTTTTGTTTGGTGGTACTGGGAGCTGAACCCAGGGCCTTTACGATGAGTTACAACCACAGGCCTTTTTATTTTTTTTATTTTGAGACAAGGTCTCACTAAATCATTAAGCTGCCTGGGCTAGGTTCAAACTTGACATCCTTCTGGTTTGGTCTCCCAGAGTACTGTGTTATAGGTGTGCACCACCATGACTGACCCTGCCCTTTTAATTCTGAGGCGGGACCTTGCTAAAGTACTCAGACTGGCTTTAAATTTGTGACTTTCCTCCCTCAGCCTCTTTACAAGCTGGGATTCCAGATGTGTGCCACAGTATCTGGCATCTCCATTTTACAGAAGAAATTGAATAGTAACATAAACTTTCTCAAGGTCACAAACCTAACCACGGGAACAGAAAAATAAATGATATAAAATGTTGAATGTTAGCCAAATGAGCAAAATATAAGAAGGTATTCCTCAGAATTTTGCAGGAATGAGTTTCAATTTATGAAACCTGATCAGCAGTTTGAGAAGAAAACAAAGCAGCTGAGGGATGGCCAGTGGCAGAACACTCGCCCCACACGTGCTCAATCCCCAGCACCTCCAAAACAGGCAGGCACAGGGCAAAGAAGCAAACAAAAAGTTCCAAAGAAGCAGAACAGAACAGGAAACTAGGAAACACCGCAGAGCACTGAATGTTATAGGATGACTACTGTTTCAAGGAAATTTCTGCCAGAATGGGAATCATGTTCACACATGTATGTGTGTGTTGATGTTGGTGTGTCTCCTAGATCACAATACGAAGTCTACTTTTCACCATGTGTTTACTGCGAAAAAAGTTTTTAAAACATTGAAATAAAATGAAGAATCTAAGAAATTTGACTCCTGAGTGTATTATTTTATCTTAAACAGTTTAAACTATAATAAATACATAAACTTGAATGGAAGTGATAATCAGTATTATTGTTTTATTTTAAATCAACAAATGTTATAAAAGTCTACAAACAGGAGAGTTTGGTCTAACATCAAATATACAAAATGAGTTGGGCATAGTGACATATACTTGTAACCCGGGGGACTAAAGCAAGAGGATCTTAAATTCAAGACTAGCCTGGGCAATTTAGCAAGACCCAGTCTCGGGCGGGGGGGGGAAGCCTGAGGATGTAGCTCAGCAGGAGAGCTCTTGCTGAGCAAGCAAAAAGGTTCAATTCCCAGCACAACGTGGAAAAAAATTAACCAAAACGCTACACTCCATGTTACCAAGATTAGACAACCAATGTAAGGATGCTCATGGGTGGACATGGCTTTTATTGACTACTCAATGTTTGTTGGGTAGTAGGCAGGCTAAGTGACAGGTGGTGTGGGACTATGATGTCCCCTCTCTTCAAGAAGCTTAAGAGAGAAGAACCAGAAAGGGAGAAGGGGGAAAAGAAGGAAGGGAAAAAGGAAAGAAAAGGGAAAGGGAAAAAATGGAAAAAATGTAGATAAACCTGCTGTAAATAGGGAAGGGGGTACAGAAGGGAGGGGTGGGGAAAAGGGGGGAAAACCAAGATATATCATGTACAGGTACAAAATAACCATGATGAAGGTGGTCATTATGTATACAATGTACCAATACATGCTCTTGGTATTAAAAAAAAAAAAAAAAAGAAGCTTAAAATTTGCCAGGCTAGTATAGGCCTAATAGCAGGCATAAACAACAGCCTCTAATTGTTAAATGTTTTTAAATAATATCATACTGTTTAGAGGAACACCAAGTACAACTTATTTGATCAGAAGTTTCTAAGACTCAAACTTTACACTCAGAAGAAATAGGAAGGAAAAGGCAGACCCTGGGAAGTGGGTGGGTTATAGCAGATAAATGGGATTATCAGCAAGTTAATGAATCACAGGAAACACCATGAGATTGGGGGAGGCGCATAACCCAAAACTGTCTCTGAAGTATTACAGAGTGTGAACTAAACCAGACTGTGTGTGTGATACTTTAACTTAACCCTATAAACTTGAAAAACTTCTTTATTACAGATGTACTTGGGCTCTTTAATTTACTGTGTATTAACAAATAGTGTAGCAGCTTACTTCGGGGTTAAAATATCTAAAAAGAAATCACCAATGCAGATATGGTTCAGTGGTAGAGCCTGCATGAGGTCCTGGGTTCAATCACCAGCACTAAAAGAAAGCTCACTAAATTCTTCTTTAGTTAGGGGATTCTGTGGAGGGTAGGCTGAAGCTACATGTGAGAGGGGCCTTTAATTTGTTTGAGGTAGGATCTTAAATTATAGATTTCAAGGAAACATGGCAAGAAATAAAATAATCAAATTTAAGGTATGACAAAGAGGGCTGGGTCCTTAGTTTGAGTAGGAATTAGAAAGTGCTCACATTTAGAAGTTTATTAAACAGTCAGATTTGTCACGTGCCCATAACCCCAGCATTTGAGAGGCTGAGGGAGGAGGATTGCCAAAAGTTTGAGGCTAGCCTGGGATACATACAGTGAGTTCAAGACCAGCCTGAGCTACACAGTGAGACCCTATCTTGTTCCCCGCCCCCAAAAAAGGTTTTTGGGGACAAGAGTGGGTTGGGGGAGTGTAGACAGGATAGAATGAAAAAGGGGCCAAGTAATAGTTTGGGAGCCGCACCATGGTAACACCAGGGTATCAGGGCAGGTAAACAGAAACAAGGAGAATACAGTCATACACTCTAACTACAGAAGAAAGAAAGACTCTCTATAATGACATACTGAGAAGAAAGAGCAGGCTCCATGTCACAAATCAATGGAAGGGAGGGTGGCAATTTCTATTGTCACTGTAGCCTTATTTATGTAAAGAAAGGTAACTAGTTACTTGGTTTCGACCAGCAGTATTTCAGGTAGATTCTGATTCCAAATTAGGGAAGGATCATTCTTCTTTAGGGAAAAAAAAATGAGGACAGAGCAAAGAAGCCAGGACTGAAAATTAAAGGGGTGGGGGTGCAGTGTTTAATGATGACTTTAAATGTGAACTGGCAATGATTATCACTTGCAGCAAGCCAGTAAGTATAGGGCAAAATCAAGCAAACTAAAGTTGACCACTGCTCCTGTTTTTTTTTTTTTTTTGAATCTTAATTGGCTTTACTTTTGATTTCAGAATTAGGCAACACTTCACTCCAAAAAAACCAGAATAAATGTTCCTGACAACTGTTACTATTACGTTGAAGTAATCCTCACCTGAGAATGCCTTTACCTTTATAATAAAAGTGTACTCACTCTGGGACGCTGAGGGAGGAGGATCTCAAGTTCAAACCTAGCCTGGGCAAATTAGTGAGACCCTATCTCAAAAAATAAACAACAAACAAACAAATAAACAAAGGCTAGGAATGTATCTTGGTGAGAAGACCTGATATTTACTCTCCAGTACTACAAAATAAAAAAGTGTACTACAGGAGTGTGGAATATGACCAGATTAGAAGAACATGAGTTATCTTTGGCAACATTAGCTCTTCCTTTTTATTCTTTTTTTTTTTTTTTTTTGGTGGTGCTGGGGATCGAACTCAGGCCCTTGTGCTTACAAGGCAAGCACTCTAATCACTGAGCTAAATCCCCAGCCCCTCTTCCTTTTTATTCTGATGGATGATAACACCTTTAGAAAAATTTATAAATCACAGAACAAGAACAGGATAACCTAGATCCCTTTTTCATTTTAATCCCATAAGAAACAGGAAAACTAGGTATATCCTAAATCAAAAGATACTGTTTTAGCACTCTTTCTTTAGAGATTTCTAGACCTGGTGTACAGGAGGTAGTCATTTGTCCTATAAATGGAAGATACTACAAGAAAAGGAAGGACAGGAGACCAAAACAGTCACTTCAAAAGGAAAAGAATGCAGAGTAGCACTTTAGCAAGCAAAGAGAAAAAGTGATGCTGCTTTGTGAAAGAAAGAAAACTACCCCCAAAACAAATACCCAAATAAAAATGAGAAATGGGAGAGAAGTAAATATATTCTGAAAGGTAGAGAATATATGTAATTCAGACATCTGTTTACAGACGTCTTTAGCTGAAAAGTCTGGGAAACAATATTTTTTTTATATCTATCTAGATAGATAAAGAAAGACAAGCAACATTGTACTATTTTTAAAAAATACTGTGGGGTTGGGGATGAGTGTAACTTAATTTAATGGTAGAACACAGGTGCAAGACCTTAGAGTTGATCCCTAGCACATTCTTCCCTGGTCAAAACAAAAGCAAAAATTTTGTACATTTTTTTCTGATGCTCATCAATACTAACTGGTGAGTGAATGCAGATGATTATACCCAAATTTGATAAGAAAGGTTACCAAGATAAAATGTCGGTTGACAATTAAAATACAGTATAATGAAGTATTACATTTTTTTCTTTATATGAATAAAATATAGTGGCCAAAGGTACATATCTCAGTTGTTTGGTATCTTTTTTTATCCTCCCTAGTATTAGAGATTTAACCCAAGGGCATTCTATCACTGAGAAACTTCCTGGTACTTTTGATTTTTACTTCGAGACAGGGTCTTGCCAGTTGCCCAGGCCAGTCTCAAATTTTGGATCCTCCTGCTTCAGCCCTTGAATAGCTGGGGTTACAGTTAGGGTTACTTGCTCTGTGCTGATATCCTTTAGTACAAACATAGAAACAAACACAAAACAATCATTTCCTGTCTTGAAGAACAAATTGTTCCAGGCAGGGTGAGTTGTAAATAATGTAACTTAATGCGAATTAACAATAATAAAATTTATGAAACTATATTATTACGGTTGTCTCTCTTCTAAAGCATATGAATTAATAAGTGATGATCTATTTTGAGCCTTCAATACATTCAAATTAGACTCAAAGGATTTGAACTCATTCTTCCATACGGCAAATACTTCTGAAATATGTAAAGTGGTACCTCAGTTCACAAACTCAATTTGTCTATGATTTTGGAAAAGATGGCCACATTTGCTTTTGCATGGAAAGATGGCCGTGGTCATGTTTGTCACTCGATGCAGAGTTTGCGAACAAAAACATTTTGCCAAACACTTCTGTTTACAAACCAAATTGTTTGCAACAAAAGTGTTCATGAACCGAGGTAACCACTGTACTAGGTTCTAGACACTTAGGGTGTAGTACTGGGCAAGATCAAGTACCTGCCACTTATGCAGCTTACATTACAGGGAATCAACTAGGCATGAAATAGAAACATCTCTGTAACCTGAGACACTTGTCAGAATGAATACATTCTCATATTATCACTAACCTAGTGCAGACAACTGAAAAAGAGAAATCACATTATACATGATTCAATTTTACAAAACTATTGGGTGCACTTAGGTGAGGGATTCAAAGACAGCAGTTCCAACAAGGCTGTGGAAGACTCAAAGTGGTCTAGAGGTTAGACCAAGCTGATATAGACAGGTAGGAAAAGAGACTAGGTTTAGGTCAACCTGTAAATGTTTTAAATGTAATGCCTTTAAGCTTAGTTCCATAGGTAGCAGGGAGCTAAAATAATTTTTTAAAGAGAAAAATGACAAGATCAAACTAAAACTGGGTGTGGTGGTACATGCCTATAATCCAGCTACTCAAGAAGTTGAAGCAGAAGTAACTTGAGGCCAGCCTAGGAAACTTGGGGAGACCTTGTCTTGAAATAAAACTAAAAAGACTGTGGATGTAGCTCAGTGCAAAGGCCCTGGGTTCAATCCCCAGCACCATAAACAAACAAACAAACATAAACTGAAAGATACTAATGATAGCTAGGCTACAAATCTGGTGGAAACCAGAAACAGTATCAGTAAAGAAGCTAGATTCATTGATCAGTGGAGGAGCTGTTAGGATCTAACCTCAAAACATACAAGGGAAGACACAATATATAAGGGGTATTCTAGAGGTAGAACCAATAGAGTAGAGCACCTGTTAGACACAGGGAGTGAAGAAGAGAGAAAACACAACATACTTTGGGTGAGTGAATGGCTGGTGATGCCATTAAGCAAAACAGAGAACACAGAATAAATGGACTTTTAGGGAA
This sequence comes from Hystrix cristata, assembly GCA_004026905.1. Classification (NCBI taxonomy): domain Eukaryota; kingdom Metazoa; phylum Chordata; class Mammalia; order Rodentia; family Hystricidae; genus Hystrix; species Hystrix cristata. The sequence goes on along the minus strand of PVJO010008301.1, from coordinate 37,045 downwards.
AGATGTTGAGATTGTGACATTAAATCTATGACTCTAGAGATGGGGGAAAAGTCAAATCAAGGTGTTAAGCATCTATTGAAATTAATGGAGCTAACAAGATTGCCTGAGAGAATGAAGATGGTAAAACAAGTCAGGGCTAAGGACAGAGTCCTGGCGAACATTTTTATGCAATACTCATTCAACTAACACATTTAGAACATATTAGGTGCCACTGCAATATGCTAGGTATAGACACAGAGCTACATAAGTGGATCAGTTAAAATAAATGTATACTAGGAAGTATGGCTGACCCAGCAGGAGAGAAGCAAAAGATTATGTGCACATATGGTAATGTGACAGATCTCAGACACAATTAAGTACAAAAAGTAAGAAAAGAATGAGTTATATCACACAATACCATTTATACAAATTCATATAAGCAAAGCAAAGTACACTTTGTAAGAATACATACAAGCAAACACCTATAAGAAACCAAGAGGGGAATGGGGGACTTAAAATAGAAAATACAAAAGAACAGAAAAACGAGTATCACTTTGGCTTCTGCCCTTCAGGATCTTTAAAAAGTCTAAAGGACAAGAGACAAACACTATTACATTACAGCTATGAAAAGTGCTGTAATATCTTGAACAGTGAGCCATGGGAGTCACAGTTAAGGATATTTTATACCATCACAGAAGGCATCAAATTTAGAGGTATGTGAAAAGAAAGGCCTGAAAAGAAACAATAGTACTGAAAACAAGGAAGAAATTTTAAAAGCCAGATGGTCAACAGTGTCAAATGCAGAAGAAAGGTTAGGTGTGACATTAAATCTATGAGTCTACAGAAGCATTAAAAGGAGCTATTAGGAGGTGGGGCTATAGCTTAGTGGTAGAGCCTAGCATTTGCCAGGCCCTGGGTTCCATCTCAGCATTGGAGAAAAAGAAAAAAGAAAGCCATTAGAGGTTACTAGTAAGTTCGAAAGATGAAAGTTCAGTAGAGTATTAAAAGCAAAAGGTAAGTGAAAGATGAGAGGCAAAAAAACTGGAGGTAGATTACAAATGGCATTTAAATATTTGAATGTAAAGTGGGGGGGGTTGAGGGAGTATTTTCCTTTTTTAAAGAACAGAATGGAGAGAAAGGTCCAAATGGGCTCTGAGCTGAAGATAAGAGGTAGCATACAGAAAGAAATTGAAATGCTAAGGCAGTGAGTAACAGATAGAGTAAAGCCACGAAAAAAATAGGGAAAGATGGAATCAAGAGCATAGGTAGCAACATCAACTAATCTTGGAATAGGGTGACACAGGGAAAGAAGAATGTCTTATGAAGTGAATGAAAAACCTCTAGAAGTTTCCAATCAAGAAGAAAGCCTTCTGAAGTTAGTAACAGCACAGTCCCATACTCATTTCTACCAATGAATTCAATCTTGTTGAACAAATAGCATATTAGGTATTGGATTTGATATTAACATTTTTGAAGTAATACATATCTTGGAACCCACTGAGTGGAGTTGTATTTCTGAGGCACAAAATACTTTGTTATTGTTAAGCAATGAAATATTATGAACTCATGAAACTGAAGGTGGGAAATGTACTTTTGAAGGGTTGTAGTTCTCCTACTGTGATAACAAAATTTCAAAGAATTTTAATCACGTAGTCACTCATGTATATGTTGTTTGTTTTATTTAGTTTGAGTTCATGACCTATGAAACAATCTGCACTGGAGGAATAACTTCAATTACCCTATACAAAAGCAGAGTTTGAAACTTAGCAAGAGGTGTATTCATTGCTCTTTCAAGAGAAAAAAATCTGGGTTATAGAGGCAGCAAGCTCATGCTTCCCCTTAGCATGCTATGCTATCTCTGGTCCCCTAATTATATTTTAAAATTAATACAGCGCTGAGGGTGGTAGAATGTTTGCCTAGCATGCACAAGGACCTAGGTTCAATCCCCAGTGCCACAAACAAAAACAGATCTCTTTTCTTTCCATAAGTTTTCCATGCAAGTTATCCTCTCTGCCCATTTCAAAGCATAAACATAAGTTTATGTATATATATAAAATCTGATTATACAGATATTAATCTGTAAAACTCTTCTGCAACTTGTTTTCACTTATTATCTTAGAGTATTATTCCTAAAAAAATTATATAATATTCCACAGTAAGGATGAACCAGATTATGCAGCCATACTTTACTGACAAATATTTAGATTGTTTGCAGTTTTCCAGTACTATGTTAAACAATGCTGCAATGAACATCCTTGTGCATATGAAAATAGTCTTTCTATGGTTTTCTAAGGAAATAACTTTCCTATATTATAAAATTCTCAATTCTATAAATGCTTCCTTTCCATAAAGATTTTCAGCAAACATACGAAGTGGTTTCCTTCTACCCCCCAAATTATTCTTAAAACTGACTGAATTGACATACTAAATGATATACCATAGGTTTTAGTTTTAGAAGCAAATTTTTTGTTTTCCTTTGCTTCTCTTCTTTATAGGGACAACCAGAAATAACCTCTGATTAATCCCAAATCACAAGGCTGACACATGCAAAGAAGACACAATAAGAGGAAGTCAAAATAACAGGAATAAGCTGTTTCCCTTTTTTATTTTAGTTTCAGGCTGAATAGATGCAATGAAATCTTTAGTGTTGCAAACTTTTCTGAAGCTCCTCAACTGTTGGAGAACTGTGTATTCTCTAAATAAATACCACCTCATAAGCTGAACTCCTGTCTTCCTCAAATGCATTAAAACAAAACAAAAACCCCAAATGCCAAAATAGCCCAAAGGGAGATGTCAGCTAAGTAAGAAATTTGCTTATTCTTCTGGCACCTTCACTCTTGAATGCCTAAATGCCATGCCATTAAAAGTTCTTCATATATTTTAAAATAGTTACATAGTATCCCACTATGCATATGTACTACCTAATTCACGTAGTTATTAACTAAGGGTTTATGTTTTATGAAGAATTAATTATAGCCAGGAGTGCTTTCAGATTAAAAATTAACAAATTACACCACAGACTTTATGGCTTGTGTCTGGATGTCCCCCCAAAGCCTCTTGTGGTCATAGGTGGCGCTTTTTCAGAGGTGGCTGATCTAGAGTGTGTGATGCTGGGATTAAAGCTGTATATAACTTAGACCACTGATTGGTTTGACACCCGCCCTAATCCCAGTAGCCTAGATAGAATATAAAAGGGGCAGAAAGAAGCTGCTCTGGTCCCTCTTGCTTGTTTTTACTGTCTTCTGCCTGCCATGAACTGTTTGTCCTCTATGATGCCCCTCTGCCATGGTACCCCACCTTGGAGCCAGCCATGAACCAAAACTTCTACAAACTGTAAGCTAAATTATCCTTTCCTCCTTTAACTTTGAGTGTCAAGTATTTTGTCTTACCAACAAGACAAGTGAGACATAGACATAAATTAAAACTATAAGGCTTACAGAAAAATAAATAGGAGGAAACTTTTCTAATCTTTTTTTTGTTTGTTTGTTTTGGTTTTTTGAAACAGGCTCTCACTATGTAGCTCAGACTAGTGAGGGGTAGAGGTTTAGGCAGGAGGTAAAAAGGAATGTGAAGATAATCTAGGGAGGGACAGATGTGTTATTTGTGGTAAAGGTTTCATGAGGGAATACGCATATTAAAATATCAATTTGTACACGACAAATATATGCAGCTTGTTATATGTCAATTATATCTTAATAAAGTTTAAAAAATAAAACAATATAGTACACTAAATCAAATAAACAAAGAAAAATATCAGTTCTGCTAAAAAAATCTTCCATATTATTCCTGTATTTCCTGTTTTCATTATAAAGAGGGGACCATAACAGAACATCTCTTCTATGCCCCACAGTACACCTTTAACCCTTGCTAACTGTCTCAAAATAAATGCTTTTGGATGATGGGGTGGAGATGGAACAATTCAAAACCATCAATTCCTGAAAGAAAAACGAGCTGAAATGCAAACAGTACTAATAATAAAGATTTAACTAAAAAGTAAAACTCTTATGAAGGACAGCATATTAATGCTAAATGGATGAACACTGATGTATTATGTTCTGTTAATATAAATAATGGTAAAGGAGCACTAACTGAGTACATGATAGTATTTGCTCCCTCATTTAATCATCACAATAACTATACCATTTTACAGATACAGCTTATGGGGTAAAATAACTTGTCTAAGCTCATACAACAATTAAATGGCAGAACTGAAACTTAAGTCTGTGTGATGTGAAAGCTCATGCTCTTAACAGCTACAGTTAACTGAATGTTCTGGTTGATACCTAGTAATTAGGTACTCTACAAAGAGTACCTAGACCCTTTAAAAAGTAGGATATCATACATGGACTTTACTTAGCGAAGGATAAACAATATTATACACTTTAACTATAAAAAACACATTAAAATGTGGCCAAAATGGCCACTGATTAATTCATTACCGTTTTTATAATAAAAGTTATAAATATAAATCTAAAGACCTCCTCATTCAATATTTATTTATTTATTTATTCAACCTAAATAAAGTTCTGTTTGTTTCCTAGTATCTCAGTTTTTATCCAGGTATAAATTGGGACTTTTCTTAGTTATAGCCTATGTTTAGATGATCTTTATCAAAAATCTACACTATCTACCCCAAATCCTAAAAGCTATCTATTAAAATGAGGTCAGTTTGGGGCAACGAATTTTTAGGTCTAGACTTATGAGTGCCAACGAATGCTGCACTTTGAGTCCATTTAAGACATTCACAGCTGAGGCAGGAAGACTGCTGTGAGTTTGAAGCCAACCTGGGCTACATAGCGAGATCCTGTCTCAAAAAACCAAACCATCAATCTGGGTTGGAGATTATTTTCTTTTAAGGCTTGAAATATATTATGATCATTATGTATATAATGTACCAATACATGTTCTTGGTAAAAAAAGAAAAATTATTAGAGTTAAAAAAAAAAACAAAACACCAAACCAAACCAAACAAAAAAAGAAAGAAAAGATCTTCCCAGATTTGTTACCAAGTAGCTAATATCTGACTTTTTAGAAAAATGGCAATTAGCTTTTTGTTTTGTTTTTGATGGGTCCTTGCCTGCTGCCAAGGCTGACCTCAATCTTCAGATCCTCCCATCTCAGTCTCCCAGGTAGCTGGGATTACCTGCACCACCATGCCTGTTTTAAAATGCAGTAGTTCTTGACAAGCTGATTAGTATAGGACAATGTATGATGGTGGCTAAATTCAATTTTACCTTCCTCATCTCAGTTTAGCCTTTTATAATAATCTGCTTATGTAACAGGCACAAAACTATGACCAAAAACTGATGTAGGCTCTAGGCTTACTACAGTGAATTTGTATTTACTACATTCTTGTGCCACTTTCTATGACAACTTTTATATTGTTCTCGTATATGTTTGGTACAGTCATAAAATCATTATTATTATTATTACTATCTCAAAAATATTTTCAGTAAGAGCAAATTATTGTCTCAGTAGAGACAAATATGTAACATTCAGATTTATTTATTTATTCATTCATTCATTTATTTACATTTGAGACAGGGTCTCACTATGTAGCTCAGGCTTGCTTCAAGTTGGTAATTTCTCTGCCTCAACCTCCCAAGTGCTGGATTACAGACATGCACCACTTTGCTATACTTCTTAGATATTTTATTGTATTCATTCATTCATTCATTCATTCATTTAGAGACAAGGTCTCGTTATGTAGTCCAGGCTGGCATCAACTTACTTTGTAGCCCAGGATGGGCACATGCTCCCAGTGACCTTCTTGCCTCAGCCTCCCAAATGCTGGAGATTAAGATTTTTTATTTTTAACCCCCAGAAAAAACTCACGATAGGTAAACCTATAGGACGACATATTACATAAGCCTCACAGTCTCAAAATATTTCTATCTTTGTCATGTCTTTATTTTTGCCTATAAATCTTCTTGCCTGGAGAATTTTGCAAAGATCTTTGACCAAAAATAACAGAGTTCTATTGTTGTTTAAAAGAGTTACGCCTGTTCTGTGATTAAGGCATCATTTAAAAGGAAACAAAAAACTCTAAGTGAATTCTACACGAAAGCTATAATATTTTACCATTTATCATTGTACAAGGAATTTAAAGTATGATTTAAAATAAAATGATACAAATAAATGCAAGGTAGATTCCATTTGGTCAGGGCTAAGTATAGCTTTGGATCAGATCTAAGACATGCAGATGTAATATATGCCCAAGTGGAAGGTTCAAATATAAACTATTTTTTTTTCTTTTTTTTTTTTTTTTTTTTTTGGGTGGTGCCGGGGATTGAACTCAGGCCCTTGTGCTTGCAAGGCAAGCACTCTAATCACTGAGCTAAATTCCCAGCCCCCCAAATATAAACTATTTTGTTCTAAATTTTATTAGTCAAATCTGTTTTCCAAATTTTTTAAATGGCTGTTCATTAAGGTTCCCTAGTCCCCTGGAGCAGCCACAGACCAAGGTGGCAAGTCATCTCCTAGATTTGCTTGGAATTAAAGAACTGAGTCTTTCTTGTTGAACTGCGTAGTTGGACCCCCAGCTTCCCTCAGAAGACAGTTTACAAACAGTGTCATTTGCCTTCACTGTGGAGAGAATGCCCACAGTGTTCTATGTCATGAAAATAGAGTGCTAATGGAAAAGACTTCAATGAAAAGTGTTTTTCTATGATACGATGCCATCTAAACCAGAAAATCACTTTATATAAAGTTCAATTGGGACCAAATACAGTAAAAATGGAGTTTGTAACAACTGAACTTCAAATATAGGACAGGCTGAATATTAGAGTATTTTATATTGACTTCTTTGGTTCTAAGCCAAACACGTCTTGTGATGAGTGAGGAGGCTTTGGAGGAGGAGGGTGGCAGAAGGACATTATCTGGGGACTCTAGAAGGGTGTAGCTGCAATTTGGCACTTTGTAGAATTTCTGGAAAATGAACGAAGCACTTTTATAATTCTAACTCTACATGTAGGATCTACTTGTAAATTATACACTTTATAATTTATAATATATCTCTAAAGAATCAACTCTTGCCAGTGTATAACCTACTATTCATTGTGAAGTAACAGCCATATTGTTTTGTTCAGAGATGCAAAGCTGAAGAATAGATTTGATGCCCAGAATAAAAATCTATTTTGAAAATAAGGGGAAAAAAAAAAAAAACATGAACTTTTTTTTTTTCCCCTGAAAGTAAAACAGAGAGCAAAAACTAATCATGGCTATTTAGGACAAAGACCAAAACCTTTTAATCACTAACCATGAATTAAAAAGTACTATTTGGGGGCCAAGCATGGTGGCAAATGTCTGTAATCCTAGTACTGGGAAGGGTAAAGATAGGAGGATTGTGAGTTTGAAACCATCATGGGCTACACAGCAAAGCCTGTCTAATAACTGAATGAATGAGTGAATGAATGAATGAAAATCAGTAAGCTACTATGTCAGTGTAAAAAGTCCAATAGATGTTTGTTGTTAACCAAAAGCAGTGAGGCAGCAAAATCTTGATATAGTACAGAACCAACACAAAAACTCCACAAATAAAATGACATTTCATTTTAACTTGAAGAATGTGGGGCTGGGATGTAGCTCAGCAGTAAAGCACTTGTGTAGCACACATAAGACATTAGTTTTTGTCCCAGAATCTGGTATGGCACTTGATTTTTGTTTTTACAGAACAGAAACTACTTCTACAGCAGCTGCCAATGACTTTACTGAAAGTAGCGTCACTGCTGGTGGAACTATTCCTTTCACCTAAACTGAACAGACGTTAAGCCTCAGGGTAACTGTATCACCTACAGATCATATACAGCCTCATACAACATTTGTGCCTGATTCCCAGTGGTATCAAAATGCTCCCTTAATTACAGTTCTTGTTCATTCACTGCTCTTTGAACTTGTCAGAAGCTGCCTAAAGTAACTAAAATTGGATTCATGCAGAAAAAATGTATTTTAGGAAAATATGCGCAATAAGCACAGAAGCATCTGTTAACATTAAAAATGGAAGGCAGGGGCTGGGGATTTAGCTCAGTGGTAGAGCATTTGCCTAGCAACCACAAGGCACTGAGTTCATTCCCCACACACAAACCAAACAAAAAAACAAAACAAAACAAAACAAAACACCAGCAGGCAGTGTGTTGTACAGCACATAAGAGTCTTAAAATTTAGTAATTCATAACATTTACTTTGAAGTATTCTGGCAGTCTTTAAAGTAACACACAACAGTGGCACAATCATTTTATTTAGTCAATAAATATTTGGGGCTGGAGATGTAGTTCAGTGGCAGAGTGTGTGTTTAACATGTGCAAGGTCCTGGGTTCAATTCTCAGCACCAAAAACAATGACAACAACAACAAATAATTAGTGATCATCTATATCCCAGGCACTGTCTTAGGTGCTAAGGATATAATGATTAGTAAAATGGACACATAAACCACTACGGTATTGTACCATTTCTAAGGCTGAAAAGTAGAGGTTATCCTGGTAAAACTACAAAAGTAAAAGTAAGGCCATACTCTAATTTTTCCATTACAGTAGCCATCCTGTACTCCCCCACTATGAGAGGATTAAGGCAGATGATGACTGTGGGAAAGAAGTGAGAATAACAGGGACTGGAGTGAGGATTAGGAAAAAGCTCAAACTTTTCTCAATCCTTTTTTTCCTCTTCACTGATCAGATTAATACAGGATATGAAATGAGAATGTGGCATAGTGGCGTATGCTTATAATCTCAGCTACTGAAGAGGCTGAGGCAGATGGATCAAAAGTTTAAGGCCAGCCTGGACAACCGAGTGAGACACTGTCTCAAAAAATAAGAAGGGCTACAGATGTAGCTCAGCACTCCCTGGGTTCAATTCCCAGTACCGACAAAAAGAAATGAGAATGTGTTCCGGGTTTAAATAGATTTGGATTACTGGTAATAATAGTACTGGGTTATGAGAAATGAAAACAGTTTGTATGGACTTATAGGGAAGGGCAAAGAAATCACCAAGAGTGATGAAAGGAAAGCCTGTGAATGTGCAGAAATGAGTCACCAACTGGAGTGAACATTGATATGTTACCCATGTCGGCAGAGAAGTCATTAAAAAATAGGCACATTTGAGGACACACTGAAGACATCTATTCAAATGGCTGGCAACCAGTGATTGTTCCTTAGATACAGGACACATGATATACACTGACAGGATATAAATAAATGAAGAGAAAAAAATGACTACTACATAGTTGGAGTACTTGCAGTATCATGTGTATTGTAAAGTGTTGTATTCAAATACTAGTTTTAATTATACATTCTTATTACAGACAAGGAAGCTTGGCTTCAGAGAGAATGACCAACGTCACCCAGGTTTAATGGCATGACAGGCAAAAACTCAGGCAATGAACTTGAACATGTGGAATTAGGCACATAGGAAGACTACATGTTTGAGTCCAGTCTGAGCAATTTAGGGAGACCTTGTTTCAAAACTTTAAAAAATTTGAAAAAAGGACTGGATGTAGCTCCATGAGAAGGCCCTGTGTTCAATCACCAGTACCATAGCAAGCAAACAAAAAACCTCCTGAATCCCAGTACCTGGGAGGCTGAAGCAGGATAGAGAGGAGTTCAAGACTGGCCTGGACTACACAGTAACATGTTGTTTTAACAGAAAACAGAAAACAAAATCCCCTCATATAAAAGTCTTCTTAGCTAGGCACAGTGGTACATGCCTGTAATCCAGGCAATCTGGGAGGCTGAGGCAAGAAGATTACAATTTTAAGTCCAGCGTGGGCAATTTAGTGAGGCCCTGTCTCAAAATAAAAAAAGGCAGGGATCTACGTAGCTTAGTGCAGTGATGGTGAACCTTTTAGACTGAGAGCGCAAACTGCAACTCAAAACCCAGTTATTTATTGCAAAGTATACCAACACTGCAATTAAACCTGAATACTGAGGTTTTAGTTTAGAAAAAAACAATTGTTATCTGATGCTCTGCTGCTGGGGCAATTTAGCTCACATGCCGACAGAGTGGACTCTGTATACCTGCTGTGGCATGTGTGCCACAGGTTTGCCACTATGGGCTTAGTGTGAAAGCCCTGGGTTCAACCCTCAATACTGCAAAAACAAACAAACAAACCCTTAGATATCTACTCAGTTGCACTTTGCAAGGACAAATCTTTCTTCACTATGCTCAAATCTCATGTTCTTTGGTCATTTCTCCTTGCCTTTTAGGGAGTGTTCATCTGACTACTTCTCACACGGATACTCTTAATGTCTCTTCTATCCAAATATGCTCTCAAGACAGAAAGGGAAAAATCCTTTGAAATGGCAAAGAACTCATGACCCTTGAAAGCAGTTAATGTCCCCTGTAATTTTTTTCAGACATTACAGAGTTTCTATGTATCTCTTATGCTCACTAATACACTACCTCTTCCCCCCTTGACTTTTAACACGTCATATACTTAACCAAAAATAAGAATTTTTAATCCAGGGTTTGAAGAATCTGTAGATGTCTTCATGGGGTCCTTGAACTCCCAGGTACAATATCCTGAATTTTGGCATACAAATATATATTTTTTCTTCGAGAAGTCCCATCAATTCCTCAAAGGGGTCAGCTTCAAAAATAGCATAAGCACAGTAAAACAATGAAGCTCAAGTTTTAGAAACCAGGGATAGAAACTAAAGGAACTATGTTGAGGGCACAGAGGCTCTACTGCTGTGCCTAAAATCATACCATATGGGTGCTACCTACAGCAAGTATCAATATAACTTCCTTTCAATTTCAATGAGGACTATAGCAATATCCTAGTTAAATAAATCATAGTGAATGAAATGACTTTCAAAATATCTGATGACTTGCCTTTTTATCTTTTCACATACCTTTAAAGCTTCTATAACAAGGTCCCTTGCTTCAAGTTCTCCTTCAAGAATACTGAATAGGGTCAGGAGTTCAGGCTTGCTGAGTTTTTCCAGATTCATCCTGAAAGCCTACAACAAACACAACAATCAGGTAATCTTCAGAAGACAGAGTTAATTTTATATAATTAATGAAAAAAAAAGAAGACTGCTACAATCACATTATAAAATGTTTTAAGAAAGGAAATGGTGAAAATTAAATAGAAACTTAAGAACTTTCTGATGTTAACCAACCTAGCAATGATAAAAAACAATATTGACCTTGAATTATTGATTTCATCATAAAGATCAATTTTTCATCATCTTTTTTTAAGTATATTTACAAACAAATAATTTAGGTCTCATAAGGAATTAGTAATCAATTTGTTCCCTAGAAATGTTACAATGGACACTATTTCATTGGAAAAGGACTAGACCATGAAAAGATCTCTCATTTTTAAATCTTTTTTTTTTTTTTTGGTGCCGGGGATCAAACTCAGGGCCTTGTGCTTGCAAGGCAAGCACTCTAATCACTGAGCTAAATCCCCAGCCCCAAGATCTCTCATTTTTAAATAAACAAATTGCAAAACTACAAATAAAAGAGTTTCTGGAATTCTTCAATTGGTTGAAATGAAATTTGAGAAAAGACAGTATTTGGTGGGACTATAGGAGAAATTTTGCTTTTAAATTGTCTACTTTCATAGAGAATAACTACTGGTAGCACAATGTTTATATTTCATGTAGTAAAACAGATATAAATATAACCACACACAACTAATGACTTCTTAAAACACATTATTTCAGCTGGTCATGGTTCATGCCTGTAACCTGAGCACTCTGGGAGGCTGAGTCAGGCGGATCCCGTGCCTAGCATGGGCAATTTAGCAGCTTAGGAAGACCGTGTCTCGCAATAAAAACTTAAAAAATTCGCATTTCTATGAGGATCTATATCTTTTGAAATATGTTAAAAGGCAAACTGCATGGCACAAACTCAATCCTTTCTACAAGATTAATTTCTCACAAAACACCTACAGACAGAAATTAGTGTGCTATAAAATCTTTGAAGAGTGTGGCCAGTCTGTATTGTCAAATACATTTATAACTTCCAAAGCAAAACTAATTCTATCTTCCCTCTCTCATTTTTTACTTCCAAATTGTCACTCTCACATAATTTTCTTTAAGGTAAATCACATGACTAGTTTACGCACGCGGCAGTAATTCTTCACTCTTATTAACTCTGAGGGGGCACATGAGTCATTGATTCCTTCTAGAGCTACTGCCTGTGAGTGAAGAGTATGTACACCATGAATACTTCAATAGTTTATGACACTGTGTTCCAGGACATGTTGTACACATCTTTTATAACACAGTATGCTCAGTTCTAACTGCCAACTTTTTACTTTAGAATTCCAGACAGGTCTTGTAAGAGTTATTGTGAAAATAAAAACTGAAAAAAAATCCCCAAAAAAATCCCCCAACCAACTTAATAAAACTACAATTACTATATGATGGTACATTTGAAGAACATGAGATTTTGCATGGTCTGCATCTTCCTAGTCGTGGGCCTGGGCAGTTCCCCTTTGCAACCATAATTAGGAAAGATGGGGGGTTGGACATTTTATTTCAAGGACTAGTTTCTGAGTCTCAGTTTTCTCATCTCTTGATGATATGTAAATCATAAAGTTGCTGTGAAGATTGCGTTAATAAATATAAACATCTTACTAAGTTTCAAATACTGCCTAATTAGTGGCTGAATTATTAATAACTATCATCCTCTCATTTTTCATAAGAATTCTAAGAAAGATATTACCTAAATTGCAGGCTGACAAAATCATTGACTTTGGAAATACCTTCAACTGCCCTTGTTGTAGTAGGGAACTACACATGAAGAATGGTAATAGCACCCTGGAGTGAAGAATGAGGAGGAATTAAAACTCCCAGTTGACTTATTCTGGTTTCTTAGCAGTGCTCTCCCTTCTACCACTTTGTCATGGTTTCCTGTTTTTACCTCCATCAGATCATAAGGCAGAGGACATACCCTGTCATCTAATGTTCTTCCTCTCTCCTTCCATGATGTTAAGCAGAATAATGGGAACATGGTAAAGGAACCCAATAAATACCAACTACATAGAGTAAATCAACTGGCAGTGTAAGCACCGAGGTTAAGAAAAATAGGAATACAGCTAAAGATGACACTGTTCACACATATTGCTCTCTTTTCTTCAGTATCTTTATAGTTCTTAAAACAGTCTTAAAGTCCCCAAACTATGAGTTAAAGAGGCAATGTAAAGATAGGAGTAAAACAATCCACTGAGAGTGAGAAGTATAGAATTTTAGTCTTTGCTTTGCCAACAAACAGCTATAAGCCTTGAGGAAGGAAAATTACTCATTTGCTCTGGCCCTGAATTTCCTGACAGGTAAAATAAAACAAAGGAGATAATCTCTGAAGTTCTTCTTGGATCCATTCTAAGCTTCTAGGTAGAAATCAAGTATTTTTAGAGAGTATAATTAAATAGAAGGCTAATATAGATATATTTATGTATGTATATATATATGTCAAAGTTTTTGATCTGTTATAATAAAATATATATCCTCAGAAAAGAATACAAATGATATAATTTTTAGAGTCACTTTAATTATAAATAAAGTAGTCCAGCCCAGGCAAGAAAAAATTCTATTCTTTGCTAATGACATAAGGAACAGTATTCTTACTTGTTATCTTTACGTCTATAAATCATTTCTGCACACAAATTTTCACATCTGGAACATTTTACTAATATATACCAACTCATTTAACTTAGTGTTTATGAAATGAATGAAGTGAAGTGATGAAGTGAATACAATACAAACACTATACAGGAGAAAAGGTCCACAGCTGTAACTCAAAAACCAACGTATTTCAGTAACCTTTCTTATAATTTAGTAGCAATTCTTGCAGTTCTATACATTTGAATCTAATTTTAATATACAGAATATAATAATAAATTTTGTCTGAAATATAAAGAACATAAAACTGCTTTGTTTTAGGATGGCAGTGATAATTTCTGTGGTGGGAATGAAGGTAATACTGACCTGGTACTGGTAGAGTCACACTTTAGTCCTCAAGTATAAACTCAAGGTTTTCTTCAGTAGTTGAAACTTGGGGAAATTGACAAATACATTTAAAATGCCATCAGCATGGTGGTAAAATGTCCGATGCTGCAAAATAATAAGAAATTTATTGCCTATGTGTGGCCATTAATCCGGGTATTAATTTATTGGAGTAAGAAATACCCAGCAGATTAACAAAGACTGCTCCTGGGCCTGTGTGGGTGGGTCATGGAGGCATCAACCTAAGTACTGTATAGGGTCCTTCTTTGTTTCTCTCTGGCATCGTTCCCCTACTCTGCTTCTCAGCTGCCATGAATTGAGCATGATATTTCTTTCCACCATGGTATTTCTACCTTGGAGCCAGGAGACCATAGACTAGATCCCCTGAACCATGAGCCAAATTAAAACTCTCTTTCTTTAAATTATGAGTGTCAGGTATTGTGTCCCAGGGCAGGAATGCTGACTATACTATAATATCATGTGACTATACTATAAACAATTTCATAAATCCCACTGTCAACTGTCATAACTAATGAAACCTGACAGCTGTAGGCGGATATAGACAAGAAAGAAAAAAGAGCTAGTTCTTCAAGTTGAAGTTTTGTATATGAAAAACACCAGGGGTCTCACTTCCCTTTACAACTACAATTAGGGAAAGTATGGGCTTTTTTACTGGAAGGTGTCCAGTGCCATTTCAGGGACTAACTTCTGAATGTCACTAGAGACTTTCTTTCCCTAAATTGACAAAAGTGTTTTTGCTTTAATCATCATTATGCATGCACAATGCACTGAAATGTTCAACCTGCCAAGTTTGTGTGAGGAAAATTCTCATCTCACTTCAGCATAAGCAAATAAATTAACATACAACCATCTCCACTTTGTCTATAGGGCTGACTATATATCTCCAGCTTCTATATTTTCCCATGTATGTCCAAATGTTAAATGCTGAATTTTATGCAAATTTGTTGTTCTCCTATTTTTTTTTTTTCTTTTGAGACCAGGTCTCACTATGTAGTCCAGGCTAGCCTCAAACTCTTGGCAATCTTCTTGCCTCAGCCTCCTGAGAGCTGGGATGACATGAGTGTACCGTCATGCCCAGCTTGTTTTCCTGATTCAAGCCCAGCAAATTAAAAAAAAGGGGCAGGCGGCGTTAAGGGTACAGCTCGGTGATGCAACATTTGCTTAGCACGTGTGAGGCCCTGGGTTCAATCCTTAGCAACAACCCCCTCAAAAAGAGATGCTTTAAACTTATTTGATAAAGTGTAATTTTAATCTTGCTTTTATGGTACCAAGTCTGCAAACTTACTTGAGTTGCTCAAACCTAAGAGTCAAATAGGGAAACTGTTAAAGCAGGAAAAAAGCAGCAATAAATTCTTGGCTGTTTCATTCAACAAAGAGCCAGTCACTAAATTACAAATCACTAATCTAGGAGAAGAAGGGCAGGCTTGTTGTGTAGTCAAAAATTCAGAACTGGGCTGGGGATTTAGCTCAGTGGTTAGAGCGCTTGCTTAGCAAGCCCAAGGCCCTGAGTTAGATCCCCGGCACCAAAAAAACAAAAACAAAAAATACAGAACTGGGGTGGGGTTTTTAGCTCAGTGGTAGAGTGCTTGCATTGCAAGTGCAAGGCCCTGAGTTTGATCCCCAGCATATCCCCCTGCCCCCCCCACCAATACAGAACTAACAACATCTAAACAAATCCTTTTTTTTCCCCCCAGTGCTGGGTATTAAACCCAACAGACAAACCACTGATTAAGCTATTCCAGCAATGTCCCTGTTCAATCTATAGGCAGAATTATGTGGCCTGGGATTTTCAGGAAAAGGCTGTTTCTAATCCCACATCTACTATTAGAAATACGATTGCTAGATTTTTGGCATGCCACATTATGGTCTAGAGAGTCATTCCCTACTTATTTTCTAAATGAGCTGTTACTTGTTATTGTCATTATCCATTAAGTGACTCTGAAAGACAAGATCATTTCAAACAGATGCTCTGCTCATTCCTTGCATTAAAATATCTTCAAGACCCAACTTTCCTTAGTTTACACACAGATATTTCTAAGGAATGCCACAGTCTATAAATCTGAAATAAAAACCACTTGTGGACAAGTTGTCTGGATACATTATCATACTCTGTGGTAGAGCCAGCTGTAGCTATATGAAGCTTTAGTTTTCTCAATTAAAAAAATTTAAATATAAAATAAACAGGGTAAGGTTGTACTTATTTTAATACCCTGGAAATATAAGCCCACTTAAAAGTTAAATATGAGACAGGTGTCATGGTACATTCCTGTAATCCCAACACTCTGGGAAGCTGACAAGGGCTGCAAGCTCAAACTCAGCTTGGGCAACTTAGCTTAGCAAGACCCTGTCTTGAAAATAAAAAGTAAAAAACAGGGCTGTAGCTATAACTCAGTCCCAAGTTCAATTTGCTCAGTACCGAAAAAAAGAAAAGCTAAGTATCAAACATTTCTATGTTAGCAGTGAGTGATTTCTAATGAGCTTGCTTGGCATACCATCTGGACTATCCACAGACCACTTCTCACCAAATAAAAACCAATAGCCAGAAAAGCATAAGAGTCTGTTAGATGAATGTTCGTGTGCCAAGAGCCAGAAGAGTTATAGGTATCAAGAAGGATGTGCCAAATATACACACAGATACACACACACACACACACACACACACACACACACACACACACTACCTCCCTAACTGCAGTGATGATTTTGCCTAGGAAGTATGTTGTTGTGGCTTGGGCTGTGTTCATTTTATTCTAAAATTTTCCCATCTCTGGATAATGCTCACTTCTAGTTCTAGCTGTGCTTCTTCCTTCTTGAAGAAGTCCTAGCTTCTGTTTTGTGACTCTGAATTAATTCCACAGGATAGCAGGCATTGTTGCCCTTTTACCATGCAAAGACTGGCTGGCAGAAAAAAAAAAACACCTTAAAAAACCTCCATAGCTATGTAAGCAACAGGGCAGGGCAGGGCAGAGCAGGGTGGAGTACAAGCACATGTCTGTCTAGTATCTGGGTGTGAGTGTATCTCCAAGGAATTGAAGGTTGTCTTTCAAGTGGTAGGTGATAGAGTACACAAAAATGGAAAAAACAATACTTTTAGAGGTGTCTTAGGTTCCTGATACAGAAACACCTAAAAAAAAAATACAGAGATCTATTTTAAAAATAGCCCAGCATGGTGGTACATGCCTGTAATCCCAGCTACTTGGAAGGTTCAGACAGGAAAATCACAAGTTCTAAGGCAGCCTGGGCAACTTAGAGAGACTCTGCCTCCAAAAAAAAAAAGGCTGGGTATGT
Organism: Hystrix cristata; assembly: GCA_004026905.1. Taxonomy (NCBI): domain Eukaryota; kingdom Metazoa; phylum Chordata; class Mammalia; order Rodentia; family Hystricidae; genus Hystrix; species Hystrix cristata. The sequence goes on along the minus strand of PVJO010008301.1, from coordinate 19,807 downwards.
AGCTCAGTACAAAGGCCCTAGAGTTCAATTCCAGGTACAAAACAAACAAACAAACAAACAAACAAACAAACCCCACAAACAAAAAAAACAAAACAAAAGGGAAAAAAACCCCAAAAAAGCAGTTTATACTTGGGGCTATTTATTATGTTTTAAGTATTTGTAATCAGATTTGCACAAAGACGTAAAGCAAATTTACTTCAAACAACTCACATATATTTAAGCAAAACCAAAATATGAATCAATTAGTTCTTAAAATGTACTTCTTTAAAAACCCAGTTATGCCTGAAGTAATAATATGGGGGTAGACTCTGGGAGGGAGGAGAGGGGAAAGGGAAGTAAAAAGGATCAAGACCCAATATGGTATGTACCAGTTCCCCACAATGAATGTATTGATTATATATTGCAAACATATACTAATAAAAAGGAAAAAACTTAGCATATTTATAAATACTAAATCTAAATATGGTCAAAAGTACATTTTAAAAAAAAGTATCCAAAACAACCTCTTATCAGGAGGTAGAAGATATTGACATCACCTTGAGATTTCCCATCCTCTGGTACTTCTGGTTTTAGGAGTTATTTATGCATTTAGGACAAGAGTGGCAATACTCTAAATGGTCCTTTCTCATTCCTCTTTTGGCATTTTAGGATCAGGTCAGGGAAATAAAACATATCAACATGCTGTAAGAAAATAATTTTTGCCAGGAGTGGTGGTACACCCGAGTAACCCCAGGTGCTCAGGAGCCTGTGACAGGAGGATCACAAGTCTGAGGCCAGTCAGGGCAACTTGTTAAGATCCTGTATCAAAATAAAAAATAAAAAGGGCTGGGGATGTAGCTCAGTGGTAGAGCATCCCCCTGTGGTCAATTCCCAATACCCTCCCCCACAAATAAGATCAAGAATGCATATCCTATGTACATTTGTTTAAAAGGGCTGTTTTTGCTATTATTATTTATAAAAGTCCTATTATTGAGGTATAAAAACCAATGTCATTTCAGTGAATTCTACAATATTAAACAATATAAAGCTTGTTACCATTATCTCAAATCAAGCTTCTCTCAGATGATGGTAAAAGATGCTGCTAGACTGAGTTGTGTCCGTCTACCAGCCCCCACCATTTGTATGCTGATACCTCCGAATATGACTGCATTTGGAGACAGGGGATCCAAAGAGGTAATTAAATTAAAATGATGTCATTACAGTAGTCCCTAATCCAGTATATGGTATTCCTATATAGGAAATTAGATACTGTTTCTCAGAATGCCTTGCTTTGTCTTATCAGTCTGCTTTTTCTAGCCATACCGTAGAAAGCATTATGTAAAACAATGGTTTGGGAACACTTTCAGAGATTGTAAATTTCAGGATCCTTTGAGGAAGGATGCTTTTGATTCATCCTGAAATACAATATGAATAGTGCACTTACTAAGAAATTACAAGAGTACTAAGGGGTCAAGATGCTTATTTACCCAGTACTATCAAGACAGACTTTGATGTCTCAAAAGATTAGCTCTGGAGCTAAGCTAATACTCCTCAAGGTCAACGTTTACAATACAGTAAGACCCCAACTTCCAAACGAGTTCTGTTCAGGGAGAACAAATCGTTTCTAAGTCCAACAAAGTGAGTCTTATATACCTTTGATACAAATATACAATGTATATTGCTTTGTACTTCCTAGCAGTCCCCTCCACATCACTACTGCTTTTCCTCTTGCTCTCAGACATCCTGGGCTCTGACTGAGCATTGTACTACATTTTGGGGGGTGGGTGGGTACTGGGGATCCAACTCAGGGCCTTGTGCTTGCCAGGCAAGTGCTCTACCACTGAGCTACATCCCCAGCCCTGAGCACTGTACTATTACTATACACTGTCGCACTGTACAGTAACCACACAGTAGCACAACTGTGATAATGTCCGGCAGACACGCGAGCTACTTCCACAATTTGCATCCAGGAGTGTTCGTAATGCAAAGTCTGTTTGTATTTGCGAAAGTTGGCAACTCAAATGTTGGTAAGTCTTATTGTACCATGGTACTCTACTCCTCTTTGTATACGTACAGTACACAGTGCTCTATTCAAGGCAGATTCTAGGATATCAGACTTTCTGGACTTAACGTTTAATATAGAAGTGAACAACAATGAACAATAATCACCACCTCAGAGTTCTATAGAATAGTTTTCTAAGACTTCAAGCAATGGTAATAATAAAAGGATAAGCACTTATTGAGCTGAACATTAATTTTAGTAGACAATGTTTTAACAATGTTTAGTAGACAACGTTTAGTAGTTAATGTTTAGTAGATAATGTACTATGTCAATGTATTTGACATATATTCGCTAATTCAATCCTCACAACTACCTTAGGTGATAGACGCCATAACCATCAACAAATTCATCATCATCGCTATCATCCCCACTTAACAGATGGTAAAACTGAGGCACAGAGGCTAAATAAAAGATTCCTAGCTAGTATGTGGCAGAATGGGATTTGAAGCCAGGTAATTTGACTCCAAAGGCTTCCCTGGTAACTGATGCTACCTGGTTACTACTGTTCACATTTGATCTCATTTTACCCGCTTTTAGGAATTGTATGGTGGAATAACCTCAGCTAAAAGATGGCTTCCAAAGCTGGAAGGGACTTTAGAAATAATCTAATTCAGCACTCTCAGTTTACAAATGAGTACTGAGTATGTTAACACAGTTAAAGACCTGGCACTTGTATTTTTAAGATCCACTCTAATCTACTTTCTGGAACATAGAACAGTCATCAGGTTTTTCTTGTAGTTTTATGACTCATGGTCCATCTGTGTATGTGTACATCTGTCTCTTTCTCTGTCTCTCTTGTGTGTTGCCAGTAAGATTATATGTTATTAAAAAAAAAAAACAGGAAACCTTATGCCCACATATATTCAAACATCTCTCCCTTTCTGAGGATGTTAACACAAAGCTATTAAAAAACACAAAGCTATTAAAAAACACAAAGCTATTAAAAACAGGTTTGTCTACCTGGCTACCTGTTTACACCCTTTCAGACATTCTCAATGAGATAAGACCAAACCGGAAGACTTACATTAGTCAAGCTACTGAAATAGGTATTAATAAAAATGAATAATAGTTTTACATTAATTTTTTTCATTGAAAATTTAAGAAAAGATAACCCCAACATCAGAATATTATCAATTTTAACTATTTCAATATTACTTGAATTTATTTAAACAAAATTATAACATGATTTCAAATAAATCTGTCCATATCATCTATTTGTCCCCTAAGGCTTTGCTTTTCTGAAATAAGGGAACAATAAATTGTAGACTGATTTTATTTTCAGTAAAATAATTCACGGGCCCTAATTCTACAGGCAGCCTGCAATGCAGAAATCCTTCGAATGTAAATGTAAGATGAAGTCTGACACCATTGGGGTTCCAAACTAGAAAGAGATTCCATAGTACAGTATAGAAGATTAAACATAATATAGTTAAGGTATCTATATTTTAGCTATGTTCATAACCGGGCTCTCCTCGAACTGCAAAACACTTTACCCAAGTCTCAAATGGAACTATACCTGGTGATGCTGTTTTGCAGATACTGTAACTGATTTAAAAAAGGTTTAACCAGCTGAATGTTACCAACAACAAACCTAGTAATTACTTTTGCTGGAAGGCTTTTCAGGGACAATACCTCTCCTGAGAGACAGTGTGTTTTAGTGGAAAGAACATATATTTTGGAGTCCAGCAGAGCTGGGTTCACATCCTGGGCCTGCCACTTCACAGTTCCTTTTTCCATTTAACCTCTGAGCTTTAGTTCTTCATCTGTAAAATGATGATGACAATACATACTCTTAAACAGGAATTAGTTACATGGTTTAAATTAGTGACTGGCCAGTTCTCTCATTTCTCTTCTTTGAAGGGCATTCATTTGATTTCATCTGCAAAGGATAAAGAAGTTTGCCTTTTTCCAGTGGAATATCACTGTCTATCATTCATGTATTTAATTTATACATCAAAACAAATGATTCCTTCTAACTTGGCAGGCTGATCTTTAAGGAAGAAGAGATGGCCTAGCCAGGTAAAGAGCTTAGGGACACGTTCAACATGTCCAGGCCAATGATATCACTACTTGAGAAAAGGACATTTTTCTGCCTAGATTAGTATTAGCAATACAAGTAAAAGCATGTTTTTGCTCCCACTAAATTTTTATAGATGTAATCAAGTCGAAATTTGTAATGATTTAAGTGGGTTTTCTAAAGATACCACAGCTATTTTTTTTACATTAAATTAAATGCATAATGTATATGTATCTACATTTGGAATTCAGGAGCAATTATCATATTCTATTACACCAATTCATCTGTTTACATCTCTGTTTTCTGTCTCAAATGACTCTAAAATCTTCTGAACAACTACTACTATCCGTTCAACTTGATGAGACTTTGCACCTTGCAGTCTTCAGTTCAAAAGGATACTCAACAAATGCTGGTTAGAAAGAAATTTACAGCCCATGATTGGACTTTACCTTTCAGGAAATGAGCAGCCATCTTTTTTTTTTTTCAGCCACCATTTTTAACCAGGTAACTATCATAATGAAAGTGTAGTTTTAGGAAGGTTAAAGCTTACAGTACATAGCCGACTTGACTGAAGAGAAATGAACAATCAGTAGAGGTATATGGTAAAACAAAAAACCAAAAACGTGTGTAGTAGAATGGTGGCAGTGAGAATGGAAACAATTAATACTAGAAACATTCTAAAGAAGGAATTACTTATAGTAAGTTGGTGATTAATTCGATTTGGGGAGGTTAAGGGGAAATAATCCCAGATTTGCTGAGGTTTTAAGACTAGATGACCAGAATGATGCCATTAACAGAAACAGGGATGTTAGAAAAGGAACTGGCTATAGGGGGAACTGATGACTGTGATGTGAGACATGCTGAATGAGAAGTAATTAGGTCCCCAACAGGAACATGTTGAGAGTCAGATAATGGAGTGAGGGCCAAGGGCTTAGAAGTGAGTAAGGCTTTGGAGATTAGCCTTTTAAGAACATTTCTTCTGTGTCCTCAATTTACAAACAGGCAACAGGAAGAACATGGTATATAGGACTAGACCAGATCATGTTTGTACCCTCAAATTTTTTTTTTTTTTTTTTTTTTGGTGCTGGGGATCGAACTCAGGGCCTTGTGCTTGCGAGGCAAGCGCTTTACCACTGAGCTAAATCCCCAACCCCTGTACCCTCAAATATTAAGCCCGTTAAGAACTAGATTGGTTCTGTTGTTGTTCCTTTAGCACCTGCTGCTAACAAACCCGCTCCACCCTCCAAAAAAAAAACTTAGTGCTTCTCTTTTTCCCTACCATTTATCTGTCAGTTATCCTTCATCTTTCACTCCTTTGTAACTTGCAGTTCTTCTGTTAAAACAATTCACTTCACTTTTCCCTTCTGCTCTTTCCTGGTTCTTGCCTTTCTATACTAGGAGACAGCCCCCTCCCCCAGCACTCCAGCCTAGACCATCCCAGGGGGCTCTGCGCGGAAGATCCAGATCCAGATGCTCCCGAGGTTCAGGTTGTCTGTAAATCCCATCATCGTGTGCTATCCTATTTTCCTTTCTAGTTTCTTTTACTCTCAGTAACAACTAAGGATTATATTCTTTGTGCTCCAGAAGTCAGAAAAGATTCATTCAATAGGAAAGGACACATTTTGATTGGAAATTTCTGCTTTGAACCTGAAAATATAGCTCGGAAATAGTTGGCAGGTAGGAATTGTATTGCTGCACTCTTTACTTCAAATCCTCCCTGTAGTCCTGTTTTCAGCTCACACACATCAGCCCTCACACCCACCCACCTCCACAGTTAACTTCTCTATCCATATTTTATTCTCATCTCCGTCTTGGTTGCTCCTATAATTGCTCTTTACTTTGAGGCAAACGGGAGGTTCTCTTCCACAATAAGGCAAAAATCATTTTAAAAGGAAGAGAAAAAGAAAAGAAAGGAAAAAGGGGAAAAATGTAAAAATGTAAATAAAGCTGTTGTAAATAAGGAGGGGGGAATAGAAGTGGGTTGGAGAAGAGGGGGGAACCAAGATATATCACGTACAGGTACAAATTAACTATGATGAATGTGATCATTGTGTATACAATGTACCAATACTTGTTCTTGGTAAATAAATAATTTAAAAAAATCACTTTAAGTCAAAATTACCACCGAAAAGCCCTTAAATCTCACAGAAGATTCACACACCTACCTTATACAGTAATCACAGTACCTACAAGAACATTTATATGATATTTAGGGTGGTGGCCCTTAAGAGAGTAGGGCTTGGAGTTGGAGCAACTGATAATTCATGAAGACATCAGCTGGCTGATATAACTGTCCACCTGCAGGCCTTCCTGTCTGTCTGCCTTTCTTTCTTTCCTTCCTTTCTTGCTGTACTGGGAACTGAACCCAAGGTCTTCACACTTAGCTACTACATTCCCAGCCCTTTTTGTTCTTCTTATGGCCTCACCAAATCGGCCAGGCAGGGCTCGAATTTGTGATCCTCCTGCTTTAGCTGTCCAGAGTGCTAAGATTACAGGATATGCCACCACTAATGACTCCCTGCTTTTTTTATCCTAAGGCCAAAAAATTCTAGAAAGATAATTTACATGGCAGAATTATTAAACAAACATATTCCAAGACAGACACTCACTCTCCTAAAAATCATTGACTTGGATATCTGACGTCATAATACATACAAGCCTTATTTCCCTCTATATAGGAATCATAGCTATACACTGATGGGCCAATGAATAACTATAAAACAAAATATTAATAATAAATTATAATCAATAACTATAATGAGACACTTCTGTAAATAGACACTACTTACCTCCGCTAAAATGCTAAAAGAGTAATAGAATATTTAATATTAATTTAATTCACATGCAAGTGTTAATAATAACAATGATGGTAATAATAATACCTATCAATCTATCAATTATTGAGTGCTTCCTATATGCATACATTTATTTTTGTATTACATACACATACTAGTTTGTGTAAACCTTAAAAACAAAGCAAAACCTCTAAGTTATTCCTCACTATTCTGGAAACTAGGGTATAGTAAAAACAGAAAAACTATTCTTGTCATTGGTCACAGCGTTAAAGAGTAGCCGAGTTCAGATTTGAATCTGGTTTTCTCTAACATCTATTCTGTAAACACACTCTATAGCCTCACAATAAAAAAGCCATTTCTCATAGAAACACTTTCAATTCCACCTAGGAAGAATTAATTTTTCGCTATTAGCTGAAAACATTCAGGCTTTTAAAATGGCCTTTTAAAAAAACTAGTACAGGTTTGCAATGCATAATAATTACCTTCCCAGTGGGGAGTTGGTACATGTATATAACACCTTTCAATTTTTTTTTTTTGTTGTTCTTCTTTTTTTGGTACCAGGGATCGAACTCAGGGCCTTCTGCTTGCAAGTCAAGCACTCTAACCACTCAGTTAAATCCCCAGCCTGACATTTTAATTCTTTTTTCATCCCCTTCCCCTCTTCTCTTTCGCCTCTGCCTCCCATTCTTAGTCCCCTTTCCTTTTACAAACAGGTTGGCAAGCCATTCCTGGGGTCAAATACCACAGTTTTGACAATTTTCTCCGGAAATAAACCTCTTATCTCATGCCATCAAACACCAGTTCAATGGCAACCACTAAGAACACCATTCTGCTCCACTCAGAAAAGCCATGAATTCAAATCCTGTTCTGTAAATTAACTGGTAGCACTGCAAATGTGGTTCTGATAAGACACAAATCCATAGCTGACCGAAGGTAATATGTCACCATAACAGTCTGTATGATCACTATTAGGGACTCAATACTGTTCTGTTGCCCCATTATAACATTTAGTGCTCGTTTTAAAGAACAAAATCAGGGTTAGGGGTATAGCTATGTAGTAGAGCATTTGGCTACCAGGTATTAGGCTCTGGGTTTAATCCCCAGCTAATAATAATAATAATAATAATAATAATAATAAAAAGTTAACCAAACACTCAGAAACTATTTTTTAAACAAAAATTGACAAACAGTTCCTAGTGTGCTCTCCCAAATTCACTTCGTTGTTATCATCTTGGGATCTAGCAAAAATAAAATCCTGAGATGACTACTAATGATTATGTTTATGAGTCTGATTTAAATTTCATGACAACAAAATTATATAACCTGTAGAAATTTTCTTATAGAAAATTCAATATTTTAGAGTCAATTAAGATACTGAAGTTTCATAAAACATTAGATACTGAAAATCCAGTCAAATCAAGAACAAAAAAACCAAACTGTTTATACTAATATCTGTGGCATATTTTATCAGTACATTATCTCTCTAGTCTACCCTAAGGTGACAACTTTAAACTAAATTCAACAAACACTCATTAAGTTATATTACACACTAAACATGTGAAAGATACAAAGATTAAAAAAACTGTATTCCCTCAAAGAATTTATTATTTAATGAGATACATTAGATGTATACATAAAAATTCTCCGCATAGAGTCCTTCATCTAACATGACCAAAAAGATTTTGAGAAAGTTAGAGGGACAATGTCCAAGACTCAAAGTTATATCAAGCAGGTCTTGCTTACTGTGTGAAATAATCAAAGAACATTACAATATTTGCTTTTTCCTATTTATTAAGGCCCTGGCAATCACCACTACTTTGGTTTCCTTAGTTTCTTACCTTAGTTTATTTTCTTTTCTCTACTCATGTAATAAGATATATCGTGGGGGATTTCCTGTTCTCTGTTTTTTCTGCTGCTATTTCTGGGGGTCCATGTTTTAACCCTCCTCTGGCTAAATTGTTTGCTGGAGAGACCCTCCACACAGCTTCTTCTTTGTGCTTTCTCACTGGAGACCTGGAAACAACAACTGAACAGATCTGTGAGCACTGAGAGTGGCTTTGAAAGCTTGGAACCTAACTACTCAAAAATAATTACCTTCAGGAAGTCTATCTTTAGGAAGTGTAATCAGGAAGGTAAAAGACAGCAGCCATTACAGTCACTCTCAGTGATTCCAATTCCTTGCATCTTACTGGTATCAGTTTTGGCTACAGATAACAGCAGTGGGATGGATTTGAGTACCAAAAGCAAAAGAAACAATCCTAAAGATATGGACAATGTTAACATATGAAATAATTATTGGGGATTCAAGGATATTAACATTAGGGCAAAATCAATACTTTGCACCTGCTGAAGTGTGGGCTAACTTGACAAAACCTTTATGGGCACAGTACAGAGACACTTTTTAGTAGGTACACACGTGAATAGCTACTTTACCATATTTTTTACTCAACCTTATCCCTGAAATTTAAAACTTGCTCGTATTTCCATACTCTAAATTTCGGGATATGATATTGGCATCGTAAAACCAATCAACAACATAATATATGTATTAGTTTCCTTTGGAGATAAAAAAATCCCACTATAAAAGAGGGGGAAGAAAGCAATCAATGGCAACAGGACCAGATTAATCATAAACCTAGCGAACTGCACCTGAATTCCCTTCGAACACTTCCTGCCTTTTGTCTCAACCCGCGGTACACCTTCAAGGTTAACTGCAGTCTCCCTGAGCAACAGATCAGCACACCCCAAACTGGGAGATACTGATTCTTAAAGGAATGCGACTTATTTACTTATCTATACAGTTTCATTTGAAAACACGCTGTTATTAACTGTCAAACAATATACTCGGCATTCCTACCCACACAAGGCCATCTCGCAGATATCCAACACACCCACCTCACTATGAAATATTAAGAGGGTGGTTTTTCATCAAGTTCCCAGGGAAGAAACAGGTTGGAAAGCAAAAATGAAACGTAATTCAACCTTAAATACCCTCAGAGGCTGGGTTCCCCGACAAGGATTACGGAGTAAAGGGAAGGTACAATGGGTGAAGAAGAGGTGGTTCACGATTTCTCCCTGCAGAATCTAAAAACCGTCCTGAAGCAGGGCAACTGTCGATCCCCCGCAGCAGACCAGAGGACCCGAGGGGCTGCGGGAGGAGGGCAGAGGATCAGAGAATGGGGGATGGGAAGAAGCGGGGTGGGGGAAGGCGGCTTCGTCGGCGGGGCCGGTTGTCTAGGTCGGGTCTTTGATTTTTGCTTCACCGTATCCCTCTTTTTTGGAAAACATGATTTTATCTTACGGAGAAAACTAGCTCTTGGTCCCACCCTAGCGAGCAGGGACAGGTGGAGGGAGGGATGCCTGGCCTCCCGGGAGTACAAAATTGGGGCGGAGGCGGCAGCCTAGAGAATGGGGACCCGTCAGCTCTCGGTCGGGGCTGAGGCGCAGGACCGCAGGGGCCTTCAAACGGGTACAGTCAGGCAGGAAGCCCCTTCCGCGGAGCTGTGAACTAAGGAGGGACAATAAGTAGCTGCGAGGACCCTCGGAGGATGCGGAGCCGCCTCCTCAGGGAATACCAGGAGGTAGAGGGCCGGCCCCGCCCCCTCAGGGGATGGGTCCGCCGGCAGTTGGGACCGCGAGGGAGACCATTAGTGCTTCTGCCCTTACTTTTCTCTCGAGAACCCAGCCTCCCAGCCACCGCCAAGCCCCAGCGCCATCGACTCCTACCTTTCCCCGGCGCTCCGGGATCCGCTCCCAGCCGCCTCCGCCACCCGCTCCCCATCCACAGCCTCTCAAGGCCCCGCCCACTCAACCGCCGGCGGTATCATTGGCATTCACCAGAGCCAATCGCCTCTTCGCCTCCCCAGCACCGGCACCAATCCTCGCCGTCTGGAGGCGGGCCTTCTCCAGTGTCATTCAGGCTCCGCCCGGGGCCCCAAGATCCCTTTTGTTTGGGGAGAGCCGGGCTGGGATTGAGTTTGCGTCACTTCCGGGGGGAAGCGCCCGCCTCCGGCCCAGGCTTGAGGGTGGGCTCCCCTGTTTTCCTGCCTGCGTTCCACAACTTTCCTCCTCGTGAGAGGTTACTGGGCAGGGCGGTGGCGAGAGCTTCGTGTTTTACCCTGAGTGTACGGGAAGCTTAGGGATGGTGGGCTTCTGGTGGCCGGATTGGGATTTTATCCAAAATGTTAATAAATGAGTTTTGGTGTCTGTTTTAGAATTATTTGTTGAAAACCTGGTAACGTGGCTTCCTCCCTCCCCCCCACCGCCCTTTTTTTCCTGAACCGCCTGTGGTTGTGCTGGAAGCAAGAGAGCCGAGATGAAGCGCCTGGAGACCACCTTTCTCTTTTCCCGTCCTGTGAGGGAAAGGATTCTGGCTGTGGAGCCTCCGGGACGGAGACACCAGATAGCACTCTGCTGGCATAAGCCCTGTCCACCTGTCTTCCAGAGAGAAGTCAAATAACTGCAAATTTATTTTTCCACACTATGCTTGCTCTTTGAGGGGACTTTTTGTGTCGTATTGTACTGTGGGGTAATGGCATTTGCAGTGAAGATGAAACAAAGGACAGTTGTATATAAGGGATGTCTATACTTGTGAACGCAGGAATGCAGATCTTGGTGATAACAGGCCCTAGGCAGTACCAAATAATCCAGAGGGAAGGGAATGCATCCTTAGTTGCACTCCTGAGGTCAAAGTTTCTGGTTTCCATTTCCATTGGCTGCACTCTGTCTGCTCACAGACCAATTCAACTGGTTGAAGTAATAACCACATTGTTTCAAAGAAAACAATAATTACTTGTAAGACAATTAACTGTTTACAATGTACAAATAATGTATTACTTTTAACCTTCACAATTATTAGCAAGACAGTGTTAGGGGCCTACTACTCACCTAGGCAAACAGTCCTTAAAGCAGATGCAGCTTGCCCTCATGCAGTTTACAGTTCAGTGAAGAGATGCGATCAGTCTGTGAAATCATAGTGGGAAGAAACTACACAAACTGTGCCATCCACCTTCATTTAATGGTAGTTAATTTTCAGTAGTGTACGAGAAAGCTTTCCCACTCCATAAGATAGACATCACAATGTCCATTTTACAGATGAGAAGATAGAGATTCAGAGAAACCAAGTAAGGTCATACAGTTTGTAAATGGCAAAGAGAACTTCCAAGGACAAGCTGTTCATGTTGGCACTATGGCTGCTCAGATCTGTACAATTTGTTGCTCCCCAAGACCCCGGGAGACCATCTTGGTGGAAAAGGAAAAGGTTTATTCAAAGTTAGCTCCAGCTCTGAAGGAGATACAATGAGACAATAGACAAGGAAATTTTCAGGCTGTTTCATCTGGTCATTCTCTGTTCTATCTGGTCCTTCTCTGTTCCCTTATAGAAATGAGAACTTGACCTCCTGGGGCCAGCATCTGTACCCTCCTTTCAGACAGATATGATAGTTTTCTGACAGAGGTGCCATTTCTCTGTCCATCTGAGCTGGGGAGAGTAGCGGATGGTTCACACTGTCAGCATGAAGAAGCTTGGAGAAACATTTTTACCTTTTTGAAAGTCTTCATTGATAGGCCTGACCCCTGTCTGGTCCCACACCTCCAGCTGCCCACATTCCTGGAATGGCTGTTCCAAGCTACCTGAGCCTGGGAAACAATGGTTACGGTGCTAGGACATGGCATACCGGCCCTACCTGCTAGGTCACAGTGCACCCACAACAGAGCATTAACCATTGCTCTGACCACATACTCAACTCTTCTTGCTCTCTCAGTCTCATGCCCCACCTTTGCTGTACCTCACCTAAACCTGTCCCATTAACCTCTCTAACCCTTGCCACAAAAGACTCAACTCAATAAACTTGACTCAACTCTCCTTTAGAATTACTCCGGGGAGCCCCCACCCCAAACCCTAGGCTGGCTGTGTTCTTTACTGGATCACCACCATGTACCCAACAGTCTTTTTTTTTTTTTTTTTGGTGCTGGGGATTGAACTCAGGGCATTGTGCTTACAAGGCAAGCACTCTAACACTTATTTTTAAAGATCCATTTTACCCTCTCACTTCCAGTGGTATATGCCTGTAATCTCAGCACTCAAGCAGGAGAATTTAGAATTCGGGGACAGCATATTGAATACACATCGAATTCAAGGCCAGCCTGGACTATCACACAGAATTTCAGACAGACCTTAAGTACTTAGGAAGACAACTGGAAAGGCAAAATGGTCAGTCTCATGATAGGTGCTCAATAAGTCCTGACTTGACTTAAAATGTCTGAAATGGTTAAAAATAAATGTTAGATGCTCCTGATAGGCCCACAAAGTTGAAAAATCCCATTTCCAACTCCTCCCTTTTGCTTTGCCTGTGGATGTGCAATGAGGAAGTGCCTGACAAGGAGACAGATGTGGGACAACAGGCTTTCTGCTGACTTCTGAGTCACTCTAAGAATTGCCCTAGTGACTCAGCTCCTCCTCCTCCTCCTCCCTCCCTGTGTAGTTATTAACCCACCACCACCCGTTCTACTCCGAGGCTGACCTGGTGGGAGCTGTAGCCTATTACCCTCCTCCCGTACAGCAACAAACACCTCCTCTGACTCCCTGGGTTCCCTATTGCCATTCCTGAATGAGTGTGGAAGGATTAAAAAAGAATAAGATCATCCTTGTCTTGTAGAATTTAGCCCTGAGGGAATTCAGATTGCTTTCCTTTTAACTTGTCACCCCTGGAGGTAGTAGCAGGCAGACAGTAGCAGGCAGACGTATGAACCTTGTGTAACCTTTAGACTACAGCAGAATGAGTGAGTCCTTGAGTCTTGTGACTCTTCAGTATATAACACTTGCAAATAAATTTAGGGATCTGTGTAAAGATATACACAGAGGTAGAAAATGGGCTCATAATAGCTTAAATTTTTAAAACGCGATGTGGCATGTTTCTATTATCAATTTGCCAGTAAATATTTACTACATGCCTACAGCGTGTCCAGCAAAAACTTGATAAAGAAGTGCCCAAAGATTATAGATTGGGTCAACTTTTCTCCAAATTTTTCTAGGTAGGTGTGGTATACATGTTTATCACTGGCTTGCAGAAGCAATGATGGAGTACAAGTTAGGTTGGAAGTAAAGAAATTCAGAGTCTCATTTCCACTCCATCATAAACTTTATTAAATTCCTGTGTCGCAACAAATTACCACGAAGTGGGTGGCTTAAAACAACAGGAATTTGTCTGTCTGGAGGCTAGAAGTCTAAGATCAAAGTGTTAAAAGGTTGGTTCCTTTTGGGGGCACTAAAGATGCCAACCCATGCCTCTCTCCTAGCATCTGGTGGTTCCCAGCACTCCTGGGCTGCAGTTGCAGCAGCCCAATCTCTGTATCCATCATCTCATGGCCTTCTTCTCCTTGTCTCAGTGTTTTTATTTGTCTTTTCATTTTTTATCGGACATTAGTTATGCTGGGTTTAGAGTCTACTCTAATGCACTGCGATTTCAACTCATTACATCTGCAAAGACTCTACTTCCAAATTCATATTCTCAGGTTCTGGGTATACATGACATTGAGGGAAGGGATTCAATACAGTACATAAACTTGGCAAAGTAATCTCCCCACTTAACTACTTAACTTCATTGGTAAATGGCATGAAAATAAGGGACTAATCCCTACAGACCAGTTCAGTCTACGATTGTAAATATATGTATATATCTATACATATATATGCTACATGCATTTATCAAGCTATTAAACCATGCACCAGACACCATATAACTTCTTTACATACATGGTACATCTCCCTTGAGATAGATGTTGATATTCACATTTTACACATTTGGAAATTGGGGCACAGAAGAGGTCCATGGTCATGGAATTCATGAGTGATGACCATAGATCTACTCAGAGCTGATTCCAAAGTGCACCCTCATTATTACTGTGCTCTGTCATCGCTCCATCATGCGAGGTGGGTTAGGAAAGTGGGGAATGCAGCAAATACTTTAAAATTTGATTTATGGAAAGCTTGGAACTGAATAATGACTATCCTGGAGTTATGGGTATAGTTTGAAATGATTTTTTAAAAGGGGAGAACTGGGAGGTATAGTTCAGTGGTAGAGCAGCACCATATAAAAACAAAACAAAGAAAAAGCAAGAAAGGGGTTAATATGGGTAGTGATGAGGGCTTAGTAGAGGAGAGCTGTAGGGTTACCTGAAGCACAATTTCCTCATTTGTAAAATGAAGTAATAGTCTCTGCCTAGAACGCCAGGTGGTTGTGAACATACAGGCAACATGATGTACAAGAAAGTATTTGGCTAACTCTGTGAAGGATTATTATAAACCACTTGGGAGATGCTGCTCAAGGCCTTTCTCCTTGTGGTTCCCTCCCTGCCCTTTGGGGTCCTAAAAAGCTCCTTCTTGTGGTGGCCCATGGCACAAAGACGCAGGGAGAGCCAGATGAAAGAGCTGGAGTGATGGAGGAGAGTGCTGTGGCCTGTCTGCCTCATCTCCCCTTCTTCAGGCCTCCTCTCTCGTCTTCCACCAGCGCATCTGGAGGTCCCAGTGCAGACGCCAGAAAGGGCTTTCTAGCTCGGGCGGGCTGAAGCTGAAGGGAAGGTGTGGTCTCCACAGCTTCCTGCATTACCTCCCTGCATCATTTGTTCCCCGGAAGGCCTTTCTGGGTAGTCCCGAGGCGTTCTTTTCCAGTTTGGATCCGGCCGCTGGAACAGCAGGGGAGTTCAGAAATTTCTGGGTGTGGCCGTAACTGCGTTCCCAAATTTATTGCTCCCCCTAGTGTTGAGCGACATATCCTGCAGCTGTCAGCGTCCCTCTTGGCCATCTCTGAAGTCGTCTTCTTTGATAGTTTTTCCTTTTATGGATGTGAATTGAAAGCCCAGCAGGTAGGGGATTTCAAGGCGGTTCGGAACAGCCTCTTTAAGGGACAGATTCTCTTGATTTTTAGTTAACTGTCGTTAATAGCTTGGCTATGATGGAGCTGCAAAACCCTTATTGAGGATTGAGGTAAGGGGAGGTCCCAGAGGAAGAGGAAAAGAAATTTGAGGGTCTACTGTGTGTCAGGCACTGTGCCAGATGCTTTATATATATATTACATGTATAATCTTCCTAACTTTTACATATATAACCCTCACTGCAACATTTTGAAGTTCATTTCGTTAATAAGGCAACTGAAATTTAAATAATTTAAGAAAGGAATAACTAAGAAATTTGAGTGCTGTTCACATTCAGCTACCTTATCTTTGACAGAGAGGTCAAATATTTTTTGCTGGAAGGAAGATAACTTCTTTCCTAAATGGTGCTGGGGAAACTGGCTGTTCACATACCAAAGATTGAACCTAAGCTCATGTACTAAGCTAAAATCAAAATAGAGCAAAGATCTAAATATTAAAACAGAAACACTCTGTTGGAAGACAAAATAGGTAAAACTCTTGAAGACACAGGCATAGGCAAAGACTTTCTGAACAGAACCACAACTGTACAAGAAATAATACCAAGAATCAACAAATGGGATCATATCAAATTAAAAAGCTTTCTGCACATCAAGGAAACAACCAACAGAGTGAAGAAACAACCTACAGAACAGGAAAACTTCTTGCCAGCTGCTCCTCAGATAAAGTCCTAATATCTGCAATATATAAATAATTCAAAAAATTAGATGCCCCAAATTTAAAGATCCAGTAAAAAATGGGGAGTTGAAATGAAATAGACACTTCTTAGATGAAGAAGTACAAATGACCAATAAATACATGAAAAAAATGTTTGCCATCACTGGTCACTAGAGAAATGCAAATTAAAACAATATTGAGATTTCATCTCACTCCAGAAAGAAAGGCTATCTTCAAAAACTCAAATAAATTCTGAAAAGGCTGCAGGTGGGGTGTGTTTTTCATTGTTGATGGGAGTGTAAACTGGTACAACCATTGTGGAAATCAGTATGGAGATTTCTCAACTAAAAATAGATATTCTATTTTGTCCAGCTATTCCCTGAAAGAGTTAAAGTCATCATATACAGTACCACACCCATAGCCATGTTTATGGTGGCACAATTCATAATAGCGAGATTTTGGAGGCAGCTTAAACATCTATCGACAAATGAATGGATAAAGAAAATGTGGTGACCGGTGTAGTGGCGCATGCCTATAATCCTAGCATTCAGGAGGCAGAGGCAGGAGGAGTGCCACGAGTTCAAGGCCAGCCTGGGCTACATAGTGAGCTCAAGCCCAGCCTGAGCTACACAGCAAGACCCTGTCTCAAAAAAAAAAAAAAAAAAAAAAAAAAAAAAAAAAAAAAAAAAAAAAAAAAAAGAGAGAGAGAAAATGTGGCATCTATTCTCAATGGAGTACTACTTCTCGGTAAGGAAAGATAAACTTGAGTCATTTGTGGGAAAAAGAATGCACTTTGAGACTATAATGTTGAGTGAAGTAAATCAGATATACAAGGTTGAATATCACATGGTTTTTCTTATATGAGAAACCCAATATATAAATAAAGTATAAAATAAAAGACAGACAATGGGAAAAAAGAGAGATAAAAGTTATTATAATCCAGCATGACCAATGTATCTAAAAGTATGCCTTGATTTAGTATAGTTGTTTTATGTATTTTATATGTTTTTTGGTCTGTTAGTTTGGCTGTTAATCTGTGATTATGATAATAAACTTGATGAAGACTTAACGATAAGTAAAAAAGTGAATAAATCTGATGCTGGCAAAAGATGTGTCATTTATGTGTACCAACTCCCACAGTGAATATAATCATTATGTATTGTAAACATGTACTAATTTTTTAAAAAAGAAATTTGCTTGCTGGAACAGATCTCAGTCCTCCTGGCTTTAATCCCATACTGTGGGGATAGTAGGCAGTAGAGGTGGGACCACCGACCAGGCCATTGTGACTCAGGGTTCTTTGCATTGTTAGAATTGCCTGGCAGTCCCTCTTGAGCACCAAGAAACCAGGGTCATATTATCCTTTGGATTTCCCAACCTGAAAGAGGATGAGGATGAAAAACGCCTAGGCAGAGGCCCGTGGCATGCTGGGGGCAATTTGTTCAGGAAAACACGTGACCAGAGTAGCACCCTGGGAACCGTGCAACAATTTTGCTGTCAGGAGCTTCAGGGAGACCACCCACAGGCTCTGGAGTCTTATCTCACTTGGGTCACTCTGGATGAAACTCACACACTCTGAAACTGGCGCGCTAGGACAAGGCATGCAAAGCTCACAGGGGCCTAAGAGGAAGGATAGATGGCAAAATTCCTGGAAGTAGATGAGATAAACCGTGGCGCTCCCAAATCACCCAGCAAAGTTCCCAAGGATTTGGATTATTAACTTCTCTCCTCTCTCCCAAAATACAGCTTGGTCATAGATGCCTGGAATAATGCTTTATGTTTCTTTCAGAGAGTCACAAAGTTTCCTTTTTACTTTAATCTTTAAAGTTGCTTAATAATTATTAAATTATTATTATCACGTATACCAACCAGGTAGTGAGTTGAAAACTGATACTGTTATTGCTAAATGCAAATTTTATGCAAGCAGATGGGTGGGAAAATAGTTGGTTATAATTTTTTTTTAAATTTGTTTAAAATTCATTTCATTGAAGATGAATTCTTTCCATCTCTTTCAGCCCCTCCCTTCTCTGCCTCTCTTCCTC
Organism: Hystrix cristata; assembly: GCA_004026905.1. NCBI lineage: Eukaryota > Metazoa > Chordata > Mammalia > Rodentia > Hystricidae > Hystrix > Hystrix cristata. The sequence continues at coordinate 1,327 of PVJO010008301.1, read as the reverse complement.
TTCCGCCTCCCATGCTCCAGATGCTTTCTTTCCATGTGGGACCTGATCTGAATCTTTTTCTACTGGCTGTCCAGACAAGTCTTTGAGTGGAGTACCCTGTCAGAAGGGCTGAGGCTGACCCGAAGGCCCTTTCTCTTTCCTCTCTTCCTTTCCTTTCCTCCACACATGGCCTAATATTGAGCAGAAAATAATTTCTCTGCCTAGAGACAGAGTTTTGGCTGGGGCAGGCTGGCTTATAGTTTCAATTTGATGAAAGCCAATTACACATTTCCTCTGGTCTGTTATTTCAGCTGAAGCACCACACTTGGCTGAATGGGTCCTTGTTGCTCACAAAAGGGAAATATTTGTAGGGAAAGTAATGACCCAGTTATGGCTGTACAGTCATTTCTAGGCAATTTCCTGGTAAGTGGCTCTCTGGAATAGGCTGATGGTAGAAGCTTCTCTGTCCTCATTTCCTGCTTCATGGTTCCTGCTGGGCCCCTCTGGGGCTTAGTCTGCCCTGAACAAAGTGACCAAGGAATGCTGCTTTTTGGGAGGAGTTTGCATATTTCCTGTCCCCTTTTCTTTCTGCCATCTTGCCATCCTCTTGTCTTCCTTTTATTCCTAAAACAGGCATTGAATGCCTATTACCATTACAGTGATAATTAACACACAATTCTGGACTCGAGGGCACTCACAGCCTTGAGGGGAGGAAGATTTATGTAACTCCCTGACCCAAGTACTCCTTTTTTGCAACCATGTGTTCCAAATAAAATAACTCAAACCACTATCTTACATCATGATCATGGCTCATGCTTTCCAAATAAAATAACTCACATCACTATCTTACATCATAATAGAGACTCCTCCAGATGTAAGGGATAGGAAACTCCATCCAAATAGACCAAAAGCAAAAGAATTTTTTTGTTTGGCTCATGCAGTGGAAAGTCCAGGAGTAGTCTGACATCAGATAGGCTTGATCTATCTTCTTGAAAATGTTGCCAGGATCAGGTTTCTCTCTGTGTGTCTCTCAATTCTGCTTTGTCTGTGTTGGTTCTGTTTTCAGACTTGCTTTCCTCCTCTCCAGTTTCAAAACCTGTCGTCATATTCAATCGGAAAGATCATCTTTCTCTTTTCCAGGAGTCTGAGAAAAATCTCACTGTATCTCTGACTCTGCTTAGTCTATTGGTCTATGTGTTTGTTTTTTAATTGGTGATTGTGGCCAAGGGGTGTGTTGGTTTGACTGGTTAGATCTAGGTCTTGTGATCTCTTGGAGACATGGATGAATAGTGGAGGAAAAGCTATAACCTCAAATGAATATCTGTCTATTTATCTATCTATCTATCTA
>PVJO010008300.1:0-76083 GCA_004026905.1 Hystrix cristata | reverse complement strand
CCTATCTTTATTCCTTTTATTTCTTTCTCTTGCCTGATTGCTCTGGCTAATGTTTCTAGGACTATATTAAATAATAGTGGGGATAGTGGACATCCTTGTCTTGTTCCAGATTTTAGTGTGAAAGTTTCAAGTTTCTGACCATTTAGTGTGATGTTGGCCATTGGTTTGTCATAGATGGCTTTTTATCAGATTTAGATATGGACTGTCTATTCCTAATTTCTGTAAAGTTTTTATCATGAATGGGTGTTGGATTTTATCAGATGCTTTTTCTGCATCTATCGAGATGATCATGTGACTTTTGTCTTTGATTCTGTTGATAGGGTGTATTACATGTATTGATTTGCGTATGTTGAACCATCCCTGCATGCCTGGGATGAATGCTACTTGGTCATAGTGTATAATCTTCTTGATAATCCGTTGCATTCTGTTTGCTAGTATGTTACTGAAAATTTTACATGTATGTTCATTAAGGACATTGGTCTGTAGTTCTCTTTTTCAGTGAGATGTTTTTCTGGTTTTAGTATCAGGGTAATATTTGCTTTCAGGGATGATTTTGGAAGTACTGCTTCCTTTTCAATTTCATTAAAGAGTTTGAGGATTAGTAGTTTTAGATCGTCTCTGAATTTCTTGTAGAATTCAGCTGTGAAACCATCAGGACCTGGGCTTTTCTTTGTTATTAGGTTTTTTTTTTTTTTTTTTTTTTTTTTTTTTTTTTTTTTTTTTTTTTTTTTTTTTTTTTTTTTTTTTTTTTTTTTTTTTTTTTTTTTTTTTTTTTTTTTGGTGCTGGGGATCGAACTCAGGGCCTTGTGCTTGCAAGGCAGGCACTGTATGTTATTAGGTTTTTAATTACCTCTTCAATTTCAGTGGCTGATTATGGATTATGTAGAATATTTATCTCTTGTGGATTCAGTTTTGGTAGTTCATATGTTTCTAAGAATATGTCCACTTCTTCAGTGTTTTCCATCTTGTTTGAGTATAGGTTCTTGAAGTAGGTGCTGATGATCCTTTGTATTTCCATAGGGTCAGTTGTGACTTCACCCCTTTAATTTTTTATTGCATGGATTTAAGTCTTGTCTTTCCTTTTTTTGATAAGAGTTGCTGGGTGTTTGTCTATTTTATTTATTCTTTCAAAGAATCAACTCTTTGATTCATTGATTTTTTTTTTCTATTGTTTTCTTAGTCTCAATTGCATTAATTTCAGCTCTGATCTTAATAATTTCCTCTCTTATATGAGCTTTGGGTTTGATTTGTTCTTCTTTTTCTAGATGTTTGAGATTCAACATTATATTATTTATTTGGGCTCTTTCTGTCTTCCTTATGTGGGAGTTTAATGCAACGAATTTCCCTTGTAGTACTGCTTTCATTGTATCCCATAGGTTCTGGTATGTTGTATCAGCATTATCAGTAAACTGAATAAATCGCTTAATATCTTAATTTCTTCTGTGACCCAGCTGTTGTTGAGAAGGATGTTATTTAGTTTCCATGTGTTTATGTGGTATTTTTTTCTCTGTTACCATTGAATTCCAATTTTAGTGCACCATGGTCTGATAGTATGCATGGTATAATTTCAGTTCCCTTACTTTTACTTGAACATGCTTTATCAGCTAGGCATGTGGCCTATTTTGGAGAATGTCCCATGTCCAGCTGAGAAGAATGTGTATTCTGTTTTTGTGGGGTGGAACACTCTGAATACATCTGCTAAGTCCATTTGTTCACAGATTTTATTCGGTTCTGGTATTTCTTTGTTACGTTTTTGTCTAGTTGGTCTATTTACGACAGTGGGGTATTGAAGTCTCCCATTAGAATTGTATTAGTATTTATTTGATCTTTCATGTTCCTTAATATTTGTTTTATGTAGTTAGGTACAGCGATATTTGGTGCATAAATATTAATGATTGTTATTTCTTCCTCTTGGAGTTTTCCCTTGAGAAGTATGTAGTGACTTTCTTTGTCTGTCTTGATCTGTTTTGGTTTGAAGTTCACTTTGTCTGAGATTAGGATAGCTACCTTTGCTTTTTTTCTGGGTTCCTGTTGTGTAAAATACTGTTTTCTATCCTTCAATTTTCATTCTGTGAATTTCCTTTTGAGTTAGATGTGTCTCTTGTATGCAGCATATTGATGTATCTTGTTTCTTGATCCATCCTGCTAGTCTGTTTCTTTTATTTGTGAGTTGAGACCATTTACATTGGTGGTTACAGATGTTATGTATTGACTTGTCTTTGTCATAGATCTTTTCCATTGTTGGTTCTGTGTTTCACCTCAGTTTAACTGTTTCTCTTGCCTAGTGGATTATTATTTATTAGTGTCCTTGTAATTATAGTTTCCTTTTTCCTTTTCTAGAATATCTTTCAAAGTATTTTGTAGAAGTGGTTTGGAGGTCATGAATTTCTTCAGTTCTTTGTCATGGAAATATCTTATTTCATTGTTGAATTTGAAAGGTAGTTTAGCTTGGTACATCAATCTGGGTTGGACATTATTTTCTTTTAAGGCTTGAACTATTTTGCTCCAGGCTCTCCTTGATTTAAAAGTTTGTGTTGAGAAGTCTTCTGTGATTCTGATGGATTTACTTTGGTAGGTGATTAGTTTTTTTCTCTAAGAATTTTCAGTATTCTGTTCTTTTGTTGAATTTCTGGAATCTTGATTATGATATGTCTTGGTGTAGATTTATTTTCGTCATGAGTAATTGGGGTTCTGTATGTCTCACTTATCTATATGTCAAGTTCCGTTCTCATGCTTGGGAAGTTTTCTGTCATTATGTCTGAATAATCTTTTTAGATCCTTTGTACTTTCTCCTTCTTTTTCCTTCACTCTGATCAATCTTATGTTGTTCTTCTTTGCATTGTCTTGCAGTTGTTGTATTGATTTCTCATAGTCTCTTGTTATTTTTAAGAAGTTTTCCTTTTCAAGGTCATGAAGTGCAGTCCTGTCTTCTAGTTCTGAGATTCTGTCTTCGCTTTCATTTAATCTACTGTGTATACTTTCAAGGCCGGTTTTGATTTCTTGGACAGCTGTTTGGATCTGTTTCATGGGTTCCATTTCTTTCCTAAATTGAGTGGTCAAGTTTTCCATTGTTTTTCTAAGCTCCTCTGTTTTTTTATGTGTGTCTACTCTAAATTCACTAAGAAGATCTTTCATTATGATCGTCATCTCTTTCTTAACTTGGCCAATTATTTGTAATCTGTTGTTCTCTATAACCTCATCCATATGTTTTTTAACTTCTTTTGCTATCATTTCTGAAAGGTTGGTTGAATGTTTTCCAATTTCATCTATTTCATTGTCCTGTGGGTTTTTTCTGGGTTGTATTTTACTTCAGTGTTACCATTTTCTTTGTATCTATGTGTATTTCCCCCTTTTAGTTTCAGTGCTGATTTTTATATTTTGATTATGGGAGGTTACTTGAAGACAAATGTCAATGCTTTCTAAGGAGAATTCTCTTTGTTCAGTGTCTTTTAGGTGTATGTGATTCTTGGTTTTTGTGGTTGTCTCAAGACCCTGGATTATGTTAATGATTATTACCTCAGATAATTACAGTATTACCATATGAGAAAGTACAACTGGTTATAACCTGTATGACATACTTGTTACACTAGTATATCAGCAGTAACATCAATTACATTCATGAAATTGACTGACTGCGGTAAATATTAACTGTGTATCTTTAACCATAAGAGCAAGGTCAACACCGTTATAAAGCAGAATCCAGTATAAATCAGGAATTTGTATGTAGTGGGTATTCTGTTAGTAGAGTGGTTTTTATCCTGCTTGTAGCAGGGATAATGAGGGAATAGGAAAAGGTAGAGAGGTAATGAGGAAAGTTCTAGTAGATGTAAAATTTAAAATAGGATGTTACATATACTTTGGGAAACTTGAGTAGATAGTTTAGGAAGAGCGAAAGGTGAGAGTAGTGGGTCAAACCATGTAGAATCTAGACAATATTTAGTCATATGAAAAATGAAATGGAGAGAGAAAATGAAAAGAAAAAGAAAAATCAGAGCATTTGGTTGAGGAAGGAGGGATATGAGCAAGGCAGCAGTCAAAAGTAAAAACCAAAACAACAACAAGAAAGAATATGTAGACAAGAGAATGCATCAGACAGGTAACAGGATGAATAAGAGAAAGAGAAAATAAAAGGATAAAGAAAATCAGTATGTACATATATTATGTATAAATACATATATAGTGAAATTTCTCTGATGGCCACTGCTCTGTAGCGGGTGCAGGCTAAAACTTGATTCTATGCTTGTTAGCCCTGCCAAGTCTGCAGTGGTCAGTGCTGGGTGCTATGTTGATCCTGGCCTCCAAGCATGGAGTCTGGGGGCAGTTGTCAGACTGCAGCTCTCTGGGAGATCTTTGGTAGCCCTCCCACATTGCCTTATCCTTTATGTCTCTAAAAGTTCCTTAGTGGTGCGAATATTGTTGGCTTTACCAGATAGAGATGGCCTGGATCAGAAGAGAAATGAAAAAAAAAAACAAAAAACAAAAACCCACTAAGGAGGGAGAGAGGCAACAGTGCTTTCTGACCAAGATGTTTCCCACCTTATTTGAGTTTCATCCTGCTGGTAGCGTCCTGACCTGCCGGCTCAAGCTTGGGTCCGAAGATGGAACCTGGAGCTGTCTTCCCCAGAAGAGGGCAGAGCCAGCGTAGATCGGTGCCCGGGAGCATCCTGACCTGCCAGCTCCAGCCTGGGCCTCAAGATCTATTTAGTTTACCTTTTTTTCCTAGCATGGATTCTATTTTACTTGTCTTTATCTTCGACATTTCAGAGACACTGTTGCTCAGTAGACAGAAGCCAACTCTGAACAGTAAGCCAGACTAGAAAACTGGCTACTGCCATCTATTAGCTACTTGACTTTGGGCAGATGATAGTGTCTGTGCTTTTTTATCCTTATTAAATGAAGACGATAACAGTACTTCTTTCTGAAGATTAAATGAGCCAGTCTGTGGAGTGTTCAGTGTGTGTTTGGTATGACTAGTGTCATTAAATATGACTCCTCACGCAAAATAGGCATTTGGGTTTTTGTATGTCCATTAGTGAAGTAGAAACAATTTTTGAGTATTTATCAAAGTAACTTCATTTAACTTTAAGACATTAAAAAATTAAAGTATTTCTAAAGGTTAAATAAAAAGTGTGTGTGAATCTCTTTGAGTTTGTCTTAGCTACTTTTCCTGTTGCTGAGACACCCAAAGGCATGGAAGAAGGAAAGCTTTATTGTAGTTCAGTTTGTGGAGGTTTCAGTCCATGGTTGGTTGGCTCCAAAGCAGGGAGGCATGGCAGAAGGGCATAGCAGAGAAAAAACAGTCCATGGTGAAGGAGGGTGAGCAGAAGGCAGCAAGTGATAGCAGCAGCTCTCTTTCTGCCCCTTATTTCCATTCCCAGAGTGCCCTTAATCTCAGCATCACTCGATTGATCCTGGTATCACACGTCCTAGATCCGGCCACCTCTGAAAAGCTCCATCAGTGACTGCATGAGGCTTTAGGGGGACATCTAGACAAAAGCTGTAACATAGTTTTCCAGTAGAATCCTACATAGGGGGCTGTCAGGCCCAGTGTGCATAGTCTTGACGTATCTTGGATAAGATCCTCATACTATCACTTTTTCTGACATGTACACTGCAAATTATATTCAATCAGAAATCTAGTTTAAAAAAAAAGAAATCTAGTTTAATCTATTCCTATTAAACTGGAAGCAGGAATTGCTTTGAATTAATGGGATTGAATTTAGTATTAGAAATTTTGCTGTACCTTTAAGCTTAGTAAAATATGGTTACATGTATTTCCATTTATTTGTGCATGTTTCTGTGCCCTGACAGAGAAAGAATTGATCCAATATTTATTCAAAAGTTGAGTCATTTGCAGTGATTGTTAGAAGACCATGATATAATGGTGGGAACAAGAATGGCATTTTCTCATTCTTTTTTCCTTTTTTATTTCTCAGAGAATAAAACAGAAATAAATATAAAGGGCATCAAAATGGAATTTTCATCTATCAGAAATAGGGGAAGGTAGTTAAGAGTCTCTAGAGAAGAACTGGAATGCTGCTTGCTCTTTAGGATGAATATCCAGCCCTCCTAAAGGTGGGAGAAGAAAAAGCTTTGGGTGAAAATAGATCCTTCAAGTATTTATTCTTAGAATGCTATTTAAATTTTCCCCAATAAGCTAAGTTTACCTTATGTCCATGAGTTATACTGTGGTTTTTCTTAAACATACTGTGAGGAAAAGGCTAATTGGTGAACTAGATGCATTTCTGAGCTAGTGTGTGATTATTGCTTTAATGACAGAGTTGCTTCACAGAAGATGCGGTACTGGGAACTCACTTCCCCCACATTTTTTGCTTTTGCTCTTTCATTGTTTTCAGTAATGATTTTGCTGCCTTCTCATTAGCTATTGTCTTCTTTCTGATGTTCTTTTAGAGTTACTATGTAGTTTAAGATGGAATCATTGTACTTTAACTGTGATTTAAATATCTACTATAAAGAACTATTTGACTTGAGTCAAATTCATAAATGAATCAAAGATAAGGATAGATCATTAGGAATTTTCTCCTTTCCCTGTGAGAGCCAAATCATTACCTAGCTTACAGAAATGATGGAACTGTGAGGATGTGCTAATAAAAATATTCAAAAAAATCAGTGAAAAATATAAAAGTAGAAGACATTGAAAATGGCATATAGACATCCACTATGAGACCAAATTAAGGCAAAGAAACTTTAGCATTCTTTAGCCGTTAAGGCTAAGAAAACAGCTTTTGAAGGTTATTTCTATCTTTTTTGTAGCAGCTTTTTATCTTGTAACTTAGGTAAGGTGTAAATCATATACAGGCCACAAACATGTCTTTTAAAAAATAAAAGACTGGACAATTTTCAATGAGGTTTTTTTCCGCTGACATAGAGATAGGAATAATTTGTTGGATAAAAATTTTTGTTTGTAGAAAGTCAATAGATGCGTGAATGTAGTTATTGTTTGTATATTCATGCAGCAGTTTAAACATAGATATCTTTTCCTTGTCAAATGTATATAAGAAACTTTGTGAAAATAAGAAAATTCTTTTGTAAAATCTTTTACAGAAATGCGTACATTACTTGTAAGATAGGAAAAATTATGGTTTGGCTCATTATGTAATTCTAGTGAATTAATGTTTGGATTTAAAAACTAGCAGTTTGAGGCAGGCATGGTGGTGCATGTCTGCAATCCCAGCACTCAGGAGGCTGAGGCAGGAGGATAGCCATGAGTTTGAGGCCAGCCTGGGCTACATAGTGAGTTCAAGACCAGCCTGGAATACATTGCAAGATCCTATCTCAAACCAAAAAACCAAAACCAAAACAAGCAAAAAAACCTAGCAGTTTGAGTGAGTAAGGGCTTAACTATTCTTCACTGAGGAATTTTTGGATCAGTCATTAAAATTTTCTGATCCTTAGTTTCTTTAAGATAGAGTAATGCTTTACCAGCCTGATGAAATTGTAATGAAAACAAGCATGAGGTAATATTTTAGTTTTTGAAAACATTTAGAAGTTTAAAGATAACTAATATATTGTTTAAATAGTTATAAAAATTTGAACTGATAGCTTTTGAATTTCTTGTTCCACCCCTTTTCATCTGTATACATGAAAGATATTTGTTCAGTTTAGCCCAGTTCCTCAGTATACCAAAAGATGGCACTGTTGACCCATGTTTAATATTTTAATTTGCTCTTTGATGAAAAAATGTGTTGGATGTCTTATCTGCAAATGTCTTAAATTGAAGTTATATTTTTTATGTTTAGTTTTCTGTTTTGTAAATGGATCTTTAATTCATGTGAGGTTTCCTAGGACTGGATTTCATTTGTATTTTGAGATGATTTGGAAATTCATTTATTTAACAGTCATTTTGTAGATAAAAACTCCTGTATAATCTAGTGTAATTAATGATAAAACCTTGTCTTAATGTGACAGCTAATGCTTCATGGAAAGTGTAGTTGCTTTTTGTATAGCAAAAACCATTCTTTTTTTCAGCCTTTAAAAACAATCCAGTGATTAAAACATAACACCCATAAATAAATGATTTGTGTGCTATTAGGTTAAACCACCTAGGTTTATCCACTTTGGCAAGTCATTTTATATTAAAAGTACTTTTTGAAAATTTAGCAAAACCTTTCATTGCTTGAGTTTCTTCTGGCAGTAGTGTGATAAAAGGAGAATCTGTGGTCTATGAATAGCTTCTCCAGGTGAGAAATGCCAAAATTAGATAATGTGAATTCGACTTGAATTGAGAATAACTTACACAGGAGGATGTGGTGAGTGCACCTCCCCTACAGTGAGGTAGAAGCCTCCTGATTGTTTATTCGTAGAGCATAGTGCATCCAGTACAGTTTATGACCCAAGCAAGCCAGTACAAGTAGGATATTTTTAAGTCCAGTCAGAGCTGTCTCTAGTTGTTTTTCAGTACAAACAACATTTGCCAGTGATTTTTACTGGAAGTAGAAAAGCACAAAACACGTCTGCTGCTATTTTCATAAAATGCTTAGCTCTTGTTTTGGGGCAAGGTTAGAAATCCAGGATCCTTCCGGTGTGCTTTCATTATTTACTTTAAAAGTAGACCCTGTTTGGAGTCAATATAACTAGTAGATTTTGGTTTTTGTTATTTTTTTCTGAAAATCAGTTTTTAGGATACTGTGCCTTAGTTACTGTGCCATTAAAGACCATCTTTATGATTCTGATGTGACTATCGGAGTTACTATGTATGTAGTTTGGGTAAGTGAAAGCACACATGGTAGTGAGAGGCTTTACGTGCTTGGGCATGTATGTGCTTTTATTTATTTATTTGTTGCTGGGGATCAAACTGAGGGCCTTGCACTTGCCAGGCAAGCACTCTACCACTGAGCTACATCCCCAGCCCTTGTACTTATATTTAAATGGTCACTCCTCTTGCCACCTTTGTTGGTATTAGTAATATGGTTCATATGTAATTTGACTGAATTGTTTAAAAATGCATAATTAAAGGAGGACTTAATTATACAGCAGCAGTCCCAGTAGCTACAGATCATCTTCTAAACGTTTTCTTCCAGTATATGACAGTGGTCCTGTGAACTCTGAATACTGGGAGAGACATAAGGACTGTGCTGTGACAGTTTAGTACTTCGGAGCTCATACTCGAAGGATATACTTACTATACAGCTTGAACTGTGTTTTACATTTTTAGCAAGAAGCTGATCTGCCTCTGTGCCTCTTTTTGTAGATGTAAAAATCTGGGTTTGATAAGATAACAAAGGTTTATTTTTCTAGATGACTTTTTCAGATTTTTGTAGAGAAATTAGAAAAAGCAAGAAATATGCTGAGTGATATGTTTTTTTAAAACCTTTGTTTTGGATGAATGGACAAAGACAGCTAAGTGTCCTAAAAATGTTTTCAACACATTCTCCCTAACCCACTCTTTTACACATGCAGGCCTTCCAGAATTTCAATTTTGTATCTTGAGGTAGGAGTTAAAGTAGTAAAATGTGATAATTATTAGCAAATTTTTTTTCCAAACAATACTTGTAATGAAAAGAAATCCAATCAAACAGTGTTATATATTCATTATAAAAGAAAGATCTATCATCAGATTTTGTCTGGCTCCTTTAGATGGTTTATAATAACATGCTAATTTATGCTGATGATCTTACCTTATGACCCTTCTGTGTGGCCTAGATATGTTAATATGTTATAGCTTTTTAGTTTCAATCATCTGGATTGGCTGAATATACTTGTTAGTCCATAGTACCACTCATCTGTCTGTGTCAAGGACTGGAAAAGAACAAGAAAAATGTATCTCAGAATCAGTTTCTTTAAGCATGCATTAGTAATGGAAGGAATTATAAAATAGACATAATTTTAATAAGACTGTTGTGTCTGAACATTTATTGCAAATAGTACTGTACATAATGTCAGCTTTTAATTAGGAAAGGGAGTTGGGTCATTGGTTTTATTAAGCAAGGGCTTATTTACATCTTTTGAGTCTTAAAAAAATTGTTTAGTGTCAATGAGAAAATATCCCAAGAATGAAAATTAGATCTTGTAGCAGGTTTTATGAAGTATACCACTCTTATTACACCCATTTTTGTTTCTTAAATTTGGAGGGTTATGCATTTAAAAATGCCCATGATAGGAAAATATCATATAGAATGTGATTGGGAAATTCAAGACCTTATGCGAAAATGGGATAGGTTAGACCAAGGCCTAAAATAGATGGGAGAACTCAAATGTTTTAAAATTTTATTAAAATGAAAATTTTTTAGAAGGAATTTATAGACCTTCTATACAATTAATTGCTTTATCTTTCCTCGCCCATAGAAACTGCCCCTTGTAAATTATTTTTGTCTTTTCTATAGAAAATGTGTATGTGGAGGGACGTTTTTTCTTCTTACATTTGGCCGCTTCATTTCTGTTGAAATTGTTGTATCCCCATATTTTGATCTTATTTTCCCTCTGAAAGATACTGATTAACTCAGATGTTCAGAAAACTTGGGACAGTTTTTAAATTGGCATACTTGGCACAACTGAATAAGTATTTCTTAAGCCTTTCTGAGCCTGTGAGTCTTTGTGTCTAAAATGAGTTATAGGATTGTTACAGTGATTAATAAATGGTTGATAAATATTAGGTATTGTTAAGCATTAATGAAGAAAACTCTATTATATGTAAATGTTTTAAATTTGAGTCCCTGAAACAATATGCTAATAAAATTTGACTTAATTTATTTTAATATTTTTAAATGTCTATGTATTTCTTTCTTGCATATCTTTTTCTGCTGGTGAATATGGATTAGGAAATGAGGTGAACTAGGCTATATAATAGATGGCTTTTTTGGTAGCCACTGAAGCAGAATGGAGTGACCTCATAACAGGAATTGGAACATTTGAAGTCTTGCTCCAAAGGTGACTTTGCCCATTGTTCAACTTTGATTATTTACCTTTCCTCAGCTTTTTAATTTTCATTTATGAAATGATCCATTTTGACTATTCCAGAGGTAAGACGGTTGAAGATGTTTTTTTCCACGTAGCATCTGAAAGAATTAGAGCCATGTCAGGTGTGAAATCCATCTTGAACATTTCTAACTTTATACCTCTTTAAAGCCCCCATCTCCCCAATCAGGCTTTCCCTTAACACACCATTGTGGCCTACATTATCTTTATTTCTTCTTATAGTACTTACTAGACTCCACACAATTATTTATGTGTCTATAAGGCTGAACTTGAATACAGAGATAGCTCTTTTTTTTCTTGTATTCGCAATGCTACCAACGTATTTAGTCTATCATATACAGACTTTTTTTGAATGAATTTGTATCAATTTCATGTCATTAGTAGGACACAAATAAAACTTACTTTACATAGAATTTAGAAGTGGTTTCCCATTTGTATTGCTCTTATGTTTACTGTGAGATATAAGACATAGAATGAGTTGTTACTACCTGAAAGAATTAAATTTAACATATTTCTGCTTCATGTTCTTAAATTTTTGAGACCATTTTGTGAGCCTGACCAAAGTAAATTGTTTTATTGGTTCTTTAGAAATGTTGTGATTCATGGGCACTGTAAGTATAGATTTCATGCTTAAAGTGACTGAATAAAATAGGCACATTGTTCTTTGTGAGTTTCCTCAATTGGTTCTTTTCATTTTCCTGTTCTTCCTGGCAATTCCTTGAGGCATCTGGCCAGTGCTGGGTATTTCTTCCTGACTCATCATTCCTTCTGCCACCTGCCAAAGAAATGCTTTTACTTTGCTTAGGAACATTTGGAGTGGGTTAGATTTCATTATTTCTGTAGGTCACAGACCACCTGATAAGCCTAAGCGTGTCATATTAATTAGCACTGAATGCCAGCTACCAGAATGCTCAATTCTAGTGCTATGTAGTTTTAATCCTAAAGATGCTGTTGAATATGGAAAAATCTTTATCCAAAGGTCGTGAAACTAGCCATTAATTTTAAGTCTCCCACCTCCATCCTATTTTCCTTTGTGTAGAATTCCAGTAATTATATTTACTTTTTTTATAGTATTTGAGTTATTAGAGGTTTTTTCTTTTTTGAGATTTGGAAGAAAGAATTTGAGGATTGGGAATTTAAAAGGGAGAAAAATGGCTGGTAGGCCACATGTAGAGGTTTTAGCCTTTTAGCCCTGGAGAGCGATACTTGTGGACTTAGTACTTAGCATCTTATATCGGAAAGTTGGGATGAAGTTGTGTTGGAGGTCCATGGGGCCTGTTGGACTTCAGAAAATGGAAGTCTGTCACACAGTAATAAAGGAGTGGACTGGACTCAAAAATGCTTAGATAAAGTGAAAGCTCAGATTAAATTATTCTTATCTGTTGCAGGTCTGTAAAGAAATACACTTACATTTGAGCAAAACTGTAGGAGAGAAATGTTGAATTTTGTAGAAATAGATGGTCAGAGAACCTTAGAAGTACAGCATCCATCATTGCCAATAAGAAGATGAAACATCACCCGTCACTTTCTAGGATGTCTTTATTGTGCCCAGTTTTAAAATACTTATGGGGGTTCCCCAGGTTTCCTTTTTTTTTTTTTTTCTTTTTCCCTACTTTTGGTCTGCCTGTCCTATCTTCCCATTAAATCTTAAAAATCATCCAAAATGTAGTCTGCCATGGGGATTTTTAGAAATGTTAGCCCCTTAATTGGGAAAGGGCTACTTTCCATCTATATTTCTGAAAAGAGAAGCCTGTCTGAATTTCTAGAAAGAGAATTATAGTGATCTTTAAAAATAAGTACTGTACGATAGATGCAGAAAGAATACGAAAATGGTTAGTGTTAAAGGAGCATGTATTGAGTTAGACCATATGAGGTTGACCAACTTACCTTGTGATCTTAGCCAAGCCATTTAATGTTCCTAAGCCTCAGTTTATTCATAAATGAAATGAACAAGTTGAACCCATGTTCTCTGGTTCTTTATCAATTCATTTATTCATTAGATGTTCATCATATACTCGTTACGTTGTATATTCAGCAGTGAACAAGACAGTCTAACCTTGTAAGAAGACTTCCGTTTCCCCATCTCTCTTGACCTGTCCTCCTATTTGCTTATCTCGTAATAGGGTGGATAATGAGTAAATGAAGCAATATGAAATGATTAATCACAAATTTGGGACTTTGTCTCTTTTTATGTACAAGGTGAACCAACTTTTTTTTTTTGAAGAATATATTGTAAAGAAAATAGTTTATGTATGTTAAAAGTATTAAAACGAAGCAGTGGATTATCTATTAGTGAGAAATTAATTGACCTTGGAATGAAAATAGGAAAAGATTTAGCTAGAGAATAATCTTGTTTAAGTTCAGATGTAGCAAGTATAAAGTGGAAAGGATTTATCCCTGATAGTGAAAAGTATTTTAAAAAGTATTTGAGCTTCTGGGTAGTAATTCTGTTGTCTACACTGAAAGTGAGGTATAGTTTTAAGTTTTTGGGGGAAAAAAACCTCTTTGATATAAGTCCTACTCTCTTAAGCTTTATGCCTATATTCTGTATTCTGGAGAATTGAAATTTATTATCTCACCAAAGGGAAAAATAATTTGAATGAAGTTAATAAAAATGAAAGGAGTAAAATTTTACTTAATTGAGAAATATAGGAAGGCATCCAAAATGAGGCCAAACTAGATATTTGGTCACTAGATCTAAAATGAAGCTTTTTAGTCTATGTAGGTTGGTTGAAGAGCATTTAACTCTGTTGGCAGCATCCAGGTTAGCTTCATACAATTTAATTCTGACTTCTTGCAAGATAGTGATGAAAGCAGCCAAATTTATCAGCTATTAGGTAGCAAGAGTAAGTTCAATTTTCTCCAGACTTGTGACAATTAGAGGTTACTTCTAGCATATCTAATGCTTAAGTTTCAAGGCTACCTCTTTTTGAGAGCTGTTTTGGGGAGATAACCTTGTAACACATACATTTTAATGAGTACATTACTTTTACCACCTGCTGAAGTCGACTTGGAGTGACTACTGACCTGAAGTGAATGCCTGTGTTCAATATTAATACAGCATGTCTGGATCCAGACAGCAATCTTTCATTTTGACATGCACATAGTCAAAGTAAATTAATGTTTAAAACCTGAACACTTTAAGTTCAGCCAGTATGTGCATTCCATAATAATCCTTCAGAAGCAGTTACATAGAAATGCTGAGTGCTTTCTTATACTTTATTTATCATACATATGGGTCCACATTGCAGTATTTGTAACAAGACTTATCCAGTCTTGTTTTTGTGATGTCTCTGTTTTGCATTGGTTACAGAAATTAATGAACTTATTTTAGGACTTAATCTTTATATATTTTACATAAAATTAACACTTTTTTATACATGTACTTGCAAGACTGTGGCCTGATTTCAGTTACATTATTTTTTTATCGAGCCAATTCTGTATTTTATTTTGCTCAAATGATAGCAAATTTTTGAAAACAGAGGTAATTAAAAACACTAGGCAGGAAAATGCATAGCGTGTGTTTGTGACTATCTGTGTCACAAGGATGTTGCTGAGAGGATTTTCCTTTTTTTCCTTACATATTATTATGTTTTTGCTCTTACTGGGTAAAAAGCATTCATGGCAGATGTAGTAATGGGGAAATTATATTAACATTTAAGTATTAAATTAGCTTGTAGCCAGAGTCTCCTACTAATATGATGACATTTAGTAAGTTTGGGATTTTAAGGACCATGTTGCATAACTCATTGTTACACATTTCCTGTTTGCCATTTTAAAAAAAATCTTAGATCTGCTTTTTCAGATTGGAAATTTCCATTATGGATTTCAGTGTTATTTTATCTTGGTTGTCAATGTTTGATATTTATGTATTAGGAATATTTGTGTAGTGACCATAATGAAACCATTGGAGCTGCATGCAAGTAACAGTTTTGATAACACTTTTGCAGTTGAATTTCAAAGAAATATCTCGTTATATTTATTAGTAAACATATTACAACTAGGTTTTTCATGCTATAAAAGATGGTAGGTGAAAATGAAGTGGAAGTGAACCTAATATGTGTTCAAAGAAAATATGCTGGATTTTTAAAACTTGTATCTCTTATAACAGCATATTTTGCATGTCCTGTTGGAGTTAAAATACATGCCATAGTTTTTCTGTAAAAATCAAAATTAGATTTCTTCTGTGTTTGATGAAGTATGTTTTCTGTTCAGAAATAAATACACTATTTGATTTAGAAGACAGAACATCAAATAATAGTCGTTAGATTATACTTAATTCACTTATCATTTTCTGAATCTTGGGTATTCCTAGCCTCAGAAAAATAGGTGCTTTACCCATGGTGGCTTAGATTGGATCTGGAAACATTATACAGAGAACACCTATTGTTTCCATTGAATGGTGTATGCCCTACAGAGGTGAGCTTTTTGACCCCGTGCTCTTCCGGTAGTAATGGATTTGCACTGATTTGAGCACACTCTCCCCGTTGGTCCTGTTTTTAGTTCTCCTGTGTAATAGCTGGCTGGCTAGCACAATTAAACATCTGCTTTGTGGCTGTGGAAGGCGATGTGTGTGACTAGCTGGCTCAAACTGGTTCAAATTTGCAACTCTGACTTGCTATTATGCTTTTGCTACCTGAGTAAACTGGGTGTTTGTGTATAAATTGTCTTTGTCACATGAACGTAATTCACTTTTGCTCTGCATGGAGAATTTTTGTTCTTATGTAAGGTTTCCTAGAAAATTGTGTTAGCTTGGATTAATCAGAGAATAAGCCATTTGCATATACCTCTCTCTCACTCAGGGACTTTGCGAATGATTTCAGCAAAAAATGGGTATGTTATGATTGGGCTTGTTGTTCTTGATCTTAATCTGCTTTATAATTTTTACACACACAAAAAAATATTCAAACAAAAACTAGCCATCAAAGTTAGAGGATGTAATCCTAGCTGGGCTACTGTGGAATCTTTGGAAGCTAGGCTACTTTGATAGAAGTTATCCCTGTACCTTCATTGATAAATACATTAGGGCAGACATTTTCTTTGGTGAAAAGTAGTTCATAACTGACTATGATAGCCACTTCTTGAAGCCTTGTGGACTGACTTCAGAGGACTGGGGACTCAGAGAAAACTGTGTGCATGATTACGTATAATCAAGGTTAATTTTTATCAAGGGTCACTATGTTTTCGCTATGGTCTGACAATCATGACCTACATTAAAAGAGCCCTGTGGGTCTGTCTGGTGTATTTTTGCTTGATGTTCAGGCCATGTATTTCAGATGCTTGTCAGTTTCATTGCATATTATCATTTGGGGCCCTTGCTGGACTTCCAGGTGTACCATAAAAACAGTGGTCTTTGCAGTTAAATAGGCAGCAAGGAGCTTCTGTTTTATAGTGTGTAAACAGTCTTTAATTTTGAAGAGTGTGAGTAACTTGGGGGACATTTTCCAGTTTGTGTTGTATTGTGTTCAATTGGTAGATTACTTTGAAATAGAATAGATTTTACCTTTAAACCAAGATTCTAGAATTGGTTAAGTTAATTCATTCTTTACTATGCTCTTCAGAAAATATTTGGGAATTTTCAATTATAATGCCTTTTCTTTGCCAAAGAAAAATCCAGCCTAGTAGTTTATTTCACAACGTTACAACTAAATAGAATTTATAAGACAGAAATTTACAAATATTTTTCCCTTTTGCTGGTACAAAGGGGATGAAGGGTAATGTTTTTTAAAAATGTGATTTAGGGCATTTTGGTACTTCAAAGACAGAATTTAATGGCTGTTAAAATAGGTTGTTTGGTTTTGTAGTTTTGAAATCACATTTAATTTCGGCCATATCTATCTTATTTAGTAGTTTAAAGGATAAACAGTTCAAACAGTAAGAAAAAAGCAGTTTGTATTTTGTCAGTTTTCAACTTCAGATATCAGTAAATCATTGCTGTAGCCTTCTTTATCTTTTGTTTGCACAAAAAACCTGTTAGAATTATGTCTAGGGGGACCATCTGCTGCAGTTCCCAGTCTTGTCAGTGTGATAAGGGATAAGCTGTATAAACAGGGCACCACAAAAAAAAAGAGGGGGAAAGAGGAAAATGCAGGCTGCTTTTAGGAGGGGAAAATATGATGTGGATTTAATTTTATAACATAGGCACAGAAAGCCATAGGATTTTGCTCATAATCTATCAGGATTGAAATTGTATTTATTCAGAAACCACAGGACCAAGTCACTTGTATGGTTTCTCTTCACATTAATATTATATTGTTTTTATTATAGGATTCCTACTTGGAGGTCAAAGCTTTTAAAAGTTCTTTGAACATACCTCAGTATAGCACTTGACATTGCAATATTTTTCAGATTGTCTGTTTAGTTTGGGGGTCTTTTTTTCCCTAGCCATTAATTTTTCTCTCAGTTGGATCCTCAGAAATCATCCTCTTCCGTTTTCATTTGCAGCGAGGTCATGGTGCTTCCTAAGGAGCAACCTAGTCACTTCCATGGCAACACACTCTATCAGAACATCACAAATCCATCTTGCCCCTCACCTCTAAACTCTGAAAAGCAGGGAGGAGGGGCTTGGAAGGAGCAGCATTGTTCTTAGAGCATGGGACTGTAGGTTCAGAGGGAAGAGGACAGTGGGCTTAAAAAAGATTGCGCTCTCAAGTACCTTACTTTGGCTGAGGGGTAGACTTATAAATGTATGAGATTTGTCTTATATTAAACAGGTTTTTTCTTTTGTTTTTTTTTTTTTTTTTGGTGATAGGGATCTAACTCAGGGCCTTGTGCTTGTGAGGCAAGCACTGTAACCACTGGGCTAAATCTCTACCCCTAACCAGTTTTTTTCAGGATGGAAAAATGAGGATTCCAAAAACTTGATTCTAAGATCATCTGTCAGTGTCTATGAGAACAGTAAAAGAATATGAAGAGGCTGAGTTATGTAAAACATCTAAACATGTTATCCTCTAGCCATGAGTATTTTACTTTTGTTCAAAGACTCACGTATGTAATGCCAGCCTGTCATTTTGGCTTAAGATAATAGAATTTTAGAATGATAGTGACATCCTCCACTCTTTTTTTTTTTTTTTTGTCGGTACTGGGAATTGAACTCATGACTTTCGCACTGAGCAACATTTCCAGCCTGTTTCTTATGTTTTATTTCGAGACCTGGTCTCCCCAAATTGCCCAGGCTGCGTTTGAGCTTGCGATCCTCCTGCCTCAGCCTCCCAGAGTGCTGGGATTTCAGGTGTGTGCCACCACACCTGGTGACACCATACACTTTTAAATGAGTTCCTGAATATTGTCTGATTTTTCGCCCTATTAAGGTGGTGCTAGTGAGATGGTTTGATTTCTTGTTTACAGAATAGAGCAATCCACTTTTCCTTAGAACTGAAAAGCTTGTAACCACTGATATCAGGTATTAGGAAATACAATAAAGTTTTAATTTTTATGAGTTTATGAGCTCTTATGGTAAATTGCTTTAGGTTGTCAATATTTTCAGCATTTCATTTTATTAATTCTGCCACAATGTTTATTTCCTGGTAATTAATGCATTTGTAGGTGTGGCCTGTGAAGACGGTACGCTTGTGGTGTGGCTCCTGCCCACTCTCATTGAGGCCTTCCTGCTGGCCACTCCCCCTTGACTGAAGCCTGGCCAGATGCAGGAGCTTGCATCTTGTCTGCACACACACGTGTGGCATGGAGCCAGTGTCCAGTTGATGTCTGCTGAAGGAATAATGGGCAGTAGGGAGTCAGTTGTTTCTCATAAATTTTTTCAGTAGCAGAGGTATATATTCTAATTTTTTTCTTTGTATGCATACAATGAAATTGGAATATACCCATTTTGTGTTTTTGAAATCTTCATTGCACAGTATATTTTGCCGTCTGGTAGGCCATCCTCTTGTGCTGGTGTAACCCTCCTGCAGAGCTGCTACAACAGGACTCCTGAGTGTGTCTGTTTCCATTTTCCTTTATGTCTGGAGACTAACACTGGCATGTGTGAGAGAGAGAGCTGCTGAGTGAAGGCTTTCAAAGTCTACAGACAATACTGCATTAAAATTTTTATTATAAAATACTTGACAAAAGTGTTAAAAAATAAGATAAGGAATGACTGTATGCCGCCTACCCAGATTTAGAAATCAAACATTCCCCATATTGCTGAAGCCCCCATGTATGGGGTCAGGGTTGGGTGGGAGTATATTTTCCATTCTCCCTTTCTGCCTTTTTACTCCAGAAAAGCTTCAGCCTTCAAAGGAAATCTTCCCCTGCTCTCTGCTTTCATGGTACTAGCCCAGGCCTCTGTGTATTATTGAACCTGCCAACGTATTATAACCATCTGTTCAGCTGTCTGTCACCTCTCCCGGGCTGTACTTGGTCTTTGTGTTCCCAGCCCTGGACATAATAGCTGGGATGGAATAGGTGCTCACTAAGTGCTTGTTGCATGGAGGAAATGAATGAAGAGGTGCAGTTCTAACGAACGCCATTCTGATGGAGGGTTCTGTTGAGCAAAACTGCTTCCTTGTCTAGCCCATAGTTAGAGGGCCTTGCTGCTCTGATTTGAGCAAATTGAATTAAACATAAAATCCTGTAGAGCAGATGCATTTACAAGTCTCTGCTCACACAGCTGCCGGTCTATTTAATAAAAACATTGCTGTTTTGATTGGGTATTCATAGTCTTTCTCTTTGTTCACTCTGGGATCATGGTCTGAGCAGAGGCTGCAGACCCGAGGAGACGGGTGGGTGAATGAGCCAGGGATGGGAACAAGAGGGCCAGGAGGAGATGGATGTAAAGAGGAGTGGTAGGGAAAGGTTTTCTTTTTAGGTATAGCTATAATAAAGAGAACACACAAATATTTGTCTTCTCTTGAGTATAACTCATAAATCTTTGACTCCATATTTCAAAAGCAATTATTCTAATCTTCTGTACCCTAAATTAAGTGTGATGTTTTTCTCCTCTAAATTACAAAGAACATACACTGATTCATTAACTTTGTAAATTTTTAAAAACATTCACGTGTAGTTATTTCCAATAAAATGTACAGCTCTTAAGTGTCCAGTTCAGTGCATCTTCCCTGTTTTATACACTCACGTGCCTATCACCTCAAACAAGGTAGAAGATATTCCCACATTCCAGAAAACCGTGTCCTGCTTTCTGTCAGTCTTCTTTTACCCCTTCCCTCTGCAGTAGCCACTTTCTGATTCAGGTCCCGCTTGTTCTTGGGAATCATGTAAATGGAATCATAGCATGTGCCTTTATGTCTGGGTTCTTTTGCCAAAAATTGTATTTTTGGGATTTATCCATTTTATTGCACTTATAAATTAAATGTACTTTTAGCAACAAATATGCGTATACACTAGCAGTCAAACACAAATTTATTTTCACCTTAAAGCTAAAAGATTGAGAAATGCTTTTTTTAGGAGGACTGTTAGTTGAATTAATAACAAGTCACATTTGTAGAGTGCTGGCCCTGAAACTAAGTGCTTTGCCCAGATTATCTTATTTGTGTTCTGCAATTATTTGTTTGCTCAGTTC
The DNA here is from genome assembly GCA_004026905.1 of Hystrix cristata. NCBI lineage: Eukaryota > Metazoa > Chordata > Mammalia > Rodentia > Hystricidae > Hystrix > Hystrix cristata. The sequence goes on along the minus strand of PVJO010008300.1, from coordinate 55,631 downwards.
TTTATGGCAACATGTTCAGTGAAAGTCTTGACATCCAATGAAGGACTTAACGTTTGCCAAATTCTATAAAGCAGTGAGAATGTCAAATTCTGATTGTTTTCCTCAAGACTAAGCACTATTCAAGGTGGGTATTGATGAGCTTAAATCATGAACCAGGAGGAAAAGTGTAAATTGCAAGGGCAGCAGAAAAGAAGCGTTGCATAAGAATGCTGGTAGTGCAGTCATATTTTAGGTTCCTTTTTTATCCAATCCAGTATTGGGGTTTTAACCCAGTGCCTTCACACTGAGTTGCATCCCTAGCTGTTTTTCTTTCTTTCTTTCTTTCTTTCTTTCTTTTTTTTTTTTTTTTTCAATTTTGAGGCAGAATCTCACTAAGTCTCTCAGTTGCCCAAGCTGGGCAAGAACCTGTGATCCACCTGCCTCTCCTGCCAGAGGTCTGGGATTTGAGGCACGCCCCACCACAGTTCCTCCTATGGTGGGTGTGAAGAAATTGCTTTTTATTAATGAATAGCTGTGTTAAGTGTTTCAGAGATGCTCGCAAACAGTGCCCTTCTTCAGTTCAGAATTATATCAAATCAGTTTGGAGTTTGCAGGGCTAGCTTTTGTTTTGCCAGCACTTATCTGATACTTCAGGTGCCATTCCCTTTTCTCACTGCTTTATGTATATTAATTCTCAACTCTGAGGAGTGGGAGTTTTTTCTTTTTAATTCTTCTTCCCACATGTGGCCACTGAGGCACTGCAGGGATGAGAGACTGGACCCGAGTCACACAGATGGTAAAGGTGGAGCTGAGAATCTAATCTGAGCAGTGGTCTTTCAGAGTCTGTCCTTTTAATCACTACGCTGTATGCTACAGTCTTTCCCATGCCTAGCACTCCTTACTCCTTTGTGGTCCAGGTGATGATGTTGGGTGCATGTTTTTAAAATTAGTAGATTGGCAGTGTTGAGCAGATTTAGTGACTGGAGCTTTTATAAAGTCTTAGCATAGTTGTTTTGTGTGCTGGGGAGGATATTTAGGAAGAGATAATTTACAGTTCGAAATCTGTGGCAGTAGTAGTGCATTTTAAGCCTCAGCAAAGCTAATTGCATAACCAATTTTGTGCTTATTCAAGCCTGTACTTGCAGTGGATTGGTGATTCTTGGCTACTTGTTTGTAGGCCCTGGGGTGAGAGGCAGCAGGGAGGTCTCTGAATACATGTGTGTCTGAATTAGCCAGTGCAGTTGAGTGTATTATGTTACCGCATGGGGTCCTTGGGCTCAGGAAGATCGGGCACACCTGCAGTAGGTCCTTGACATTTGTGGATTTAACATTCAGGGTTTCAGTTATTTTTGAGCACCAAGAAAGTCCATGACATTTGGTAGTTTGTTATGAGAATGATATCAGTTTCATAGAGAGTAGTAGAGTGATGAGAATTAAACGAAAATAATGTATGTAGGAATAAGCTGTTAGAGGCTGGAGTACAAATTCTTGTCATTTGGTTTGTAAGTGAGCCTAGCAGAGATTCTCACTTGTGTCCTCATTTCCTAACATTGCTCTTCATCCTGGCAATTGTGCAGGTTCCTTCCCTGGATCGAGGACTCAGGCCTTCAGAGTCTCTTCAGCCCCCCTCATAGAAAGGATTATCAGAACTCCATTCTTTCATCAAGCATTACTTTTTACTTCTATCTAAAGATCAAGTTCCTTTATTTACAATTAGTTTTGTTATCAGGCCCCCTCTCTCCAAGTAATAAGTTAGCTTTTTTTGTGTGTTACTTTTCTTAGCTATGTGTAAAGCATTCTAAATAGTACAGTATTTTCTCTTCTTTATCAGGGTGTTGCAAACTTTGTATCTTTCCTTTCCACTCCTGGTTTGCTCAGTTTCTTGGAATCACCTTTTTACTTTTTTCATCTTAAAATACATGACCGATTTTTCCAGGAGAAGCCCAGTTGTATTTGTAGTTTGCCTCTGGTTGCAGTAGTTCACCTCCACACCTCCTGCTAACCTGGGATAGGGGATGTTGTGGAAACCCTGAATAGGGTTCTGAGAATACTTTTTAAAATCAGACTTCTGTTGTGCTGTGCTCTAACTTGAAAAAAGATTGCTTTTCTCACATTTATATTTTGATAAAGATAAACATATACCTGCTTTTTGGTGAAGATTGCTTTAAATACATAATTCTTTTGTAGAGAAGTAATTTTTCCATGTGCTAACTCATGAAGTAATGATGCTATATTGGTTTGGTAAGAAACCTTGTAATCCTGTGAATTTCATAATGAGTTGTTTTGGTTGGGCCTGCTCAGTGTGTGTGTGCTGTGTGACAGATATTGAACGTGATGCTGTGGGCGCTGCAGAGATGAATTTCTGACCTTCGTGCTGATAAAGTGTTCATTGTTTTAAGATCCTTGTTAAGCTAACGTCCTGGACAAGTTAAATATAATTTCTTTCTTTGTACTTCAGAGAAATATTTGAAGAAAAATTCTATACACTCTCTGTAGTTCTTAATTTATCACAAGTTTCATTAGCCTTCATTTTTAGTGCTTGTCCTCATTAAATGTTGGTGTTAAAGTGACCTCAGTAGTGACAGGCAGCAGGGTCAGTGATGACAGCTTCCCAGGCAGCCTTCAGAATTGTGCCTCAGAGATTACAGACAGTACCAACTGCCTGCGGTAATTGTTGGAGTGAGGTCCCGTTTTGGTATTATTTACTTGTGTATAATTTATAATAAATGTCTTAAAATTGCAGGTTTTGCCTTTGCAATAAGGTACAAGTCAGTAAATAATATCGCAACCTTTAACACCTGTTTTTGATTTAGCAGTTCATGGCACTATCTAAAACTTACTTAGCCTTTAGTATGTGCCAGGTGTTATGCTGAGTGCTGTACATAAATTAACTTCATGCTAAGGATTAAGCATGGTTGGAAAAATAGAACAGTTATCTTGTGTACCTGGATTTGGAAAGCCCTCCCTTTTTGAAACATACACATTCAGATGCACGGATATGTATATTAGAAAATAGACATAGGAAATTCAAAATTGATTTTTGAAGAGTAAGTATTTTCCTCATGAATAGAACTCATAAAGATATTCTGATTGAGTTTTTTTTTTCCCCAAGACATTTTATGGTGAACTTTTCATTTATAGGAAGTAACTATCCAACATATTTGAGTGTATGTCCAAATATGCGATATTATGCTATGTGCTGATGGAATATAAAAAAGATTTTATTTTTCATTTTTTCTAGTTATTACAGATGGCACATACAGATGATTTCTATTTGAGGTGATATCTCCATTTTTCCAATAAGATCATTAAAGCATTTTTGTCTAACTTGAATATATAAACTTTTACAGTAAAGATTAAATTGTCAAATACCTTTATATTTAAGTAATTTACATATACATACTTAAAATTGTGTTGTATGAAATAATTTTAGAATGTTAGTTTCCTTGATTTTATTTAAATTCCTGAAGTGCATCTTCAACATAAAGATTTACTTCTCTAGAACCAGTTTTTGAATTGTCTGAAATAGTCTTCTAGACTTAGATCCATTTGACCTCTTTTAAATCCAGCATATTTTGAATCCATTCATGATGTGGTCATGGGACATTTTCTCTCAGGTGCCCGTGGTCATAATCAGAGTTGGTTTTGTCTTTCTTCCTGAAGAAGCATGTATGTTGATCTTGACAATGTAACCACTTATTTTGGTGCTTTTAAAAAAAAATCTCAAAAGTCTCATTTATAATGAAATCCAGTATTTGCTAACATGAGGGTTAACTCTCTTTGCTGCATTTACAGCATTTTTTACTGATTGAGGACACTGATTCAGGGGACTTTTAGGCTTCCAGAGACCCTGTGGCTTGGGTAATGCCTTCTTCAAGTTTCAGACATCCTTCTTTAAGGATATTTTAAAGTATCTCCAAGTGATACTTTGTTAGTCGGGATAAGGTAATTGAGTAAAGAATTTCTGGTAATAAAAAAGACTATATAGGCTTTATTAGAGGTATAAAAGAATTCCTTCTTTCCAAGGGTTAGTTAGTGGCTAACTATCACCTTCTTGAGTGGGTAGATAGGGTATATTTTAACCCAATTTTTCTTATTATTCTGTTCTTCATTGCATACTGCTTTGCCTTGCCATGAATTTAGCTCTTTTTACTTGATTCTTCATTTTCCCATTTCTTTGTTTCCTACTACCTCATTAGATTTTTTCCTCCTCAAGTCAGATGAGGAACATCAGCATTGTCGTCAATATCATAACTATCTGTTAACGCTTAGTTTTGGTGTGAGAATAGTACTCTGGTGTCTTATTAAAACTGTATTAAGTTGAGTTACAGTGCATATTGATGTATTTCGGGAATGAATGTTCCTGTGATCCTTGCTTGCAGATTAAAACCTTAATGTCTGAATCAGACCAGTGCAATGTGGAAAACAAAATACAATCTTGAGATATTTGCATGATAATCTACAGAACAAAAACATTTAGTGGGAGTGGTTGTAGAATATTTCCAGGACCAACACTTGAATGCTATGGGAGAACATTTTTTTTTTCTTTAATGGATGGCAGGTGGCCGAGTTGAAAAACAGGTTTTTATAATGGAAATGCTAAGAGTCTTAGTTATCTTGGTGTGAATGGTATTGTTACAATAGATTTAATAGACGTGTTGCATTATCTTGTCTAATCAGACACTTTTGTTAGGAGAAGCCCCCTCTTCCAATTAGTTTCAGCATGCTGCTGCAGAGAATGACTCCTTTCAAAGAATTTTGCTACCCACAAAATTTTTGAGATTAAAGATTTTTATCTTTGTCAAATTTTAGTGGATTTAGTAAGCATAAATTTATTTTATTAAAAACGTTCAGAGTCAGGAAAGTAAGTTAGGGTTAGGGTAGCAGACCAGCATTACTCAGGAATAGAGGATCTGGATTAGCCCCTTTAATGACCATTAGTTAATGTTGGCAGTTTTCTGCAGTTCTCCTTTTTAAATGCAGCTACTCATATTTCACATTTGATTTGCTTTCAATATCCTTACTCTGAAAGTGGCTCAGGAAATTGAATTACATTTTATATATTTAGTTCCTAATCTCATTCTTATTTTAAAAATCTGTACACATTCTAAAGGCTTTTCGTAAATAACTGTCTGTGGTGCCTGAAAGTTTGGGGAGCTGGAGGGAACTGCACTGGAGTCAGGTTAGATCACAGTAGCTAAGTCTCTACAATGTGCTTACTGGCAGAGAGGATCAGTTATGCTCTAGCAGACCAGAACTGGTTGCTTGGTTCTGAGTAAACAGGGCAGCGTCTTAAGAGGAGTGGATAGTCACCATTTTGGGACTTTAGTAAGATTTGTAGGAATTGCTTTCTGCACATGCAGGCTGGGAGCACACCCAGCTCTCTTGCCCCATCATCAACAACATAGTGAGGGGAGAGGATGGAGATGGAATGTAGATGGTGACAGCTGTGACCTCTTTTTTTGTGTGTAATGCTGAGTGTTCCCAGTTCACAACTGACTGCTGAGTCCTCCATGAGTTAAAGCTTAAGCTGAGGTCCCTGGGTAGTTAGGTAGTTCTAAGAATGTATTTGTTCAATAAAGGCTTTTAATAATTTAATGTATGCCAGCTTGTTCACACAGAGATGACTAAAACAGCCCATTCCTTTGAAAAGCTGTCAGTCTAGTGAGATCCATAGCTATTTAGAACCAGCAAAAGGAAATACCTGCACTTTCTTGCACCAGATCTCCCTGCCTGTATGAATTTATTTCACACATAGACTCTGAGATCCCTCCGTTATACCTGACTGCTGTCCTGCCATGTTCCCGTGTAAGGCCAGCCCTTGGGCACATCCCCTCACCTGCTCAGAGTCATTGGTCCTGCAGTTTTCTCCCTTCTCTGTTGGATCATCTTCCCTCTCGACTGAGTCATTCTTGTCATCATGATACCACATTCCTCTCCAACTATTCCACTGATTTTTTTTCTTTTTCATAACAAAACTCGATATAAGGAGTTATTTATACTTGCTGCTCCTCTTTCTGTCTCCATTCTTCTCCAGTCAGGGCCTGTCTTAGTTACTTTTCTCATTGCTGTGACAAAATAGCCAACATTCAAAGTTAAAGGAGGAAAGGTTTATTTCCGCTCGCAGTTTGTGGAGGTTTCAGTCTATAGTCAGCTGGCTCCAAGGCAGGGTGGCGAGGCAGTGGGTATCACAGAGAAGCAGTCTATGGCAAAGCAGGGCAGGCAGAAGGCAGCCAGCAGTGAAGTAGCAAGCAGCAAGTGATGGCAGCAGCCCTCTTTCTGTTCCTGTCTTCTATCCAGGCTACTTGCCTTTAGGCTGGGTAGCACTAACACCCAGGGCGGGGCACCCTTAATGCCAGCATAGCACCATTAACATCAGCATCACATTCTTAATCCCAGCATCACACACCCTAGATCCAACTACCTGTGAAAAGCCCACCTATGATCGCATGTGGCTTTGGGAGGACATCTAAACACAAGCCATAACAGGTTCCTTTAGTCAGACTGTCCTTGTCAGGTTCACCAGTGACCTTTTCATGGCCAAATGCAGCTGTCCTGTCTCAGTCATTATCTTACAGATCTGTTAGCCTTTACTTGGTCTCTTTTTCCTTCTAGAACTGCGGTCTTCACTGGGCCTTTTGCATGTTATTCTCCCTTGATTACTGGTTCTCTTCTCATCTCATTGGCTGTTCCTGTATTCATCTTTGTTGGTTCTTCCTTCTTTGATGACGTTTGAATCTTAGAGTACCCTCAAGGCACTTATTTTACTGCCTCACCCATGTTCACTTAATCTGGATTTATATACAGTGCCACAGCTTTAAGTACTCTCTGTATGCACATGCTTCCCAATATATATTTCCTTTGAACCCTGGACTCTGCCTACGTATCACTGAATTTGAATCTTTAAGAGGCACATCGATTTACATTGGGCCGTATCCCTCATAGTGTTATAGGAAAATAACTCCCAACCTGTTAGATGTCAGATGTGCTGAGTTTGTGACCTTAGAACATTGAGGAATCAAGTTGTGAATCAAAGGAGGAAGTTAGAGTTTTATTGGAAAAAAGGAGAAGAGCTCCAGGAATTCCAGGAGGGGTCCAGAGTGGGTGGCTGCTGAGGCTCTTTGTCAGTGGTAATTTATACAGCAAAATCACAATGTGGGTCAGACTACAGTCAGCTTATAGTTTTACAAGTATGTCCGCTTAGCTGATATTAATCCAATACGGACACGAGTCACATAGCAAGGGTACATGGAAAGAACAAAGACATTCCTGGAAAGGGATGGGAGTATAGGTCCAGATGTTCTGGTCACCCACCTGTGCATCTGATGCCTGGCTGGCTCACTGGGCCAAGTGGGGCTAATTACAGTGTAATCTCAAATTGCTGTTTATCTCCAGGGAGGCTTGCAGGCCCGGCTGTTGCATTTTCATCTTGATGCATGGCTCTTTAGATTCACCTCCAGCCACAGTCTCAGTGTGTCTCATTTTCTGTGCTGTCTTCCTCGAGAGCCCAATCCCTGTCTGACTGCATATTAATTTCTGCCCAGTTTAGCTGTCTATAATAATACTTGCTCCTTGCTAGTCTTCCTATTTCAGTTAAAAGGACTTGTGTCCTTTCAGTTGCTTGGGGCCAAAACTCTGGAGTCTTGGATAAAACTCTGGAGTCTTGGATAACTACTCTTGTTTTCTTATCACATATTGCACTGGCTGCAAATTCTGCTGGCCCTGCCTTTAAAATATAAGTAGATCCACGTTCCTGCCTTTTTTTCTTTTTAATTTTTAAATCACTCCTCTTAACGCCATCTCCTTGATCTAAACCAGTATCTTTGTCTTGTCTAGTACTATAGTGATTTGATTTATCTCTCTGGTTTCCCCCCACAATCTGTTTCCTACACAGCAGTTGGAGATTCTTTGAAAAGCTCAGTCTGGGGCTGTGAGTGTAGCTCAGTGGCAGAGAGTGTGCTTAGCATCCGTGAGGCCTTGGGTTCCATCTCCAGCCTAAAAAAAAGAAAAAAGAAAGAAAAAAAAAAAGGAAGACAGACAGACCTAAAAAAGAAAAAAGAAAGAAAAAGAAAAGAAAGAAAAACAGACCTATTTCATTCTTTTGCTCAAAATTCATGGTGTTGTCCAATAGAACTTTCTGTAACAATTGCTAATATAGTAGCCTCTGGCTACTGCAACTGAAGAACTGAATTTTAAATTTTATAAGTTTTTAATTTAAATGCAAATAGCCACATGAGTGAAAGTCAAAGATGAGCTGAACCTCTCTTCGGTTTTGACTTCATCTCCCTTCACAACTGTCACCCAGATTTTCTTTCTGTTCCTTGGATGTTCCAAACATGTGTCTGCATCTAGTGTTCTTACCTAGGAGTGTTTCTTCCCTAGGAATTCACTTGTTATGTTCTCTCATTTTTAAGTTTTTGCTTAAATGTTACTTAACAGAAACATCCTACCCTACCTATATAAAATAGCAATCCCCATATTTCTAATTTTATTTCGAGTAATGATCACTACCCAATATATTGTGTATTCATTTGTTCATGTTCTATTTCTTCCCCCTAGAATGTAAGTTCCATGAGAGCAAGGGCCTGGTGTGGTGATACAGTAGTAGCAGAATCTAGAACACGCGCTGGCCTGTAGTAGGCACTTAGTAGATATTGAACTAGTGAGTAGTAATTAGAATCAAGGTGATGTGCTCTTGTTGGCCAATGAACAAAGAGAGTTGCTGAGGAATTGGTAATAACATCTGCATTAGAACTTCAGGAGGCTGCTTGGAGACAAGGATGCTTGAATTAGGCCTGAAAGAATGGGAAGAAATTTGTTTAGTTTTAGTAGAGAGATTAAAATGAACTGGTATAATTTATATTTTAGTTTTAACTTGCTTTAAATGTTGATTTTTAGGCAACAAAAATGAATATGTGCGTTCTGTTATATGGTGGACACTATCCTAGGCCCAGGTGATAAAGGGATGAATGAGTCGTCTAGGCAAGTGCCTTAGCAGTAGGGCACTTGCCCAGCGTGTGCAGGATCTGGTGTAGGTCCCCAGAACTGCCAAAAAAAAAAAAAAAGAAAAAAAGAAAAAAAAAGAATAAGGTTAGTAACATGCTGTCACTTGTTTCTGGATAGATCATGTTTGTTTATATGGTGAAATAGTGATATCCACTGGTTGGAAATAAGAGTGGTGAAAACATCAAGTTCAGCTTTATCTACTAGCATTTTATGGTATATTATTCAATTGGTAAGAAATTAATGTCTAAACAGTGTAGTGAGAGAAATGTGTTGATTTGATTCTATCTGCATCTGTATGCCCCTCCCTCTTTGTAGTTGATTTGCCCCAAGCTGTTGATAAGGATCAAATGTTTTCTTCTTCTCCTCTCTCCTCCTTTTCTCATTATGAGATAGGCATTCTATAGAAGGCTCAGAGAATAACACTGATCAGTTGTCTGCAAACTTTTGGAAATTGGAAGTCTGAATTGAGGTCTTCATAAAGGAAGATCTAAGTAGGTTTATATGTTAAGTCTGTATGCTATGCGAACACTTTCAACTTCAATACTGCTTAAAATCCAGTAGACACAAATTAAGGTTTATGTGTTTCCCCTTTTCATAGGATGTTACTGTGGTTCATTTAGGTGCTCTGGGTGACAAATGAACTTTCAAAATTCTCTTCCTTGTCTGTAACCGGGAGCGTATTCTTCAAAGCTTCCTTCTCTCTCCCTCCCTTACCCAAGAATTTGTCCTAGCTGCCTTATGGTACTCTGATTTCTTTGAGCCCACCTTTGAATTTAGGACTTGCAAAATGATAAACATTTATAAATGTTTGATCTCTGTGTCCATGGAACGGCTTTAAAAATCTTCTTTAATCTCCAAGATGAGGCAGTCAAGAATCAGGCATCTTCGATTATAGAATCTCTTTGAAGTTCTCTTTCTATTTGAGTTTTTCCCTCTAGCACTCCTGCTTTCTTATGAGGTGGATTTTTTATTAAAATTTTACCCCTTTTGCTTGGTCTGTTTGGCAGTCTTTCAAAAGTTCAGAGGGAAAATTGGTAAAATTATACTTTGAACTTTGTTTATTGTTTTCTAATTCTGCTTCTTAGAAGTTGCATAGGATAGAAAGGGACCTTCTTTTAAAATATTTTGGTCTATTTTACATTTTATTGATGGTTCTTTTGTAAATACACTCCTAAGAATGAGCTGTTATTTTCCATGTGGTTTATTAATCAAGGTGTTTCCAGTTTAGGTGTTATCCATTTTTGTTTTATAGAATTACAGACTGAAGTTTTATTTTGTGAAACAAAAAATTTGAAATCTGACAATGAAAGACTCTTTTTTATGGGGTTTTACATGAATCAGAAGGTCTTGGTTCAGGCACTGTAAAATTTTTCCCCACAAAACAGAGGGTATCCTGTGCCTTTTTCATTCAGGTGATGCTGTGTGAAATTCTTGGTCTTTTTGTCTTCATGGATATGTACAGTCATGGTGGGAAATTTTCTTTGCTTTTTGTTATTAGATTCATGTACTGTTAATGTTAAGGCCGGATAGCATTAATCAGAACCACTGAAATACATTTATCGTAATATCTTACATATTGATGTTGCATTTTTATGTTAGTACTGTAGTGGGTTCATGTCTCTTTTCTCTGTATACTTGATATCTGTCACACACACAGACACAGTCACATATATAAGCACATTCTGAGAAGGAAAAGTTTCGCGTTATTTCCTGTTTGATGCTGGATGTAATTGGCACTTTTACTGAAAGCCAGTGAACTGAAAAACTTAACTTTGTAGGTAGCGTTTTTATTTCTTTAATTCTGTGATTGATAATACTGTTTCTCAATTTCCTTTGGTAGGCACTATCATGGAACATTCCAGGTTCTTATAATACTTCTTATTTGCTTAGAAAATTATTCCTCCTTGCCTCTCAGCTCTTTAGGAAAATGAAGGGTCTTTTAATTCACATCAGTGGGATTGAATTTCAGGAAAAGAATATACTACTAAAATACTTTTGTAATTATTTTGTTAGATAATTTTCTCCTATTTCTCCTACTTAAATGAAATACTAAAAATGAAGTCCAAATTAATGTTTAAAAGCTTTCTTTTCTTTTCTTCTTTTATTGAGACAGGGTCTGTGTAGTCCAGATTGATCGTGAACTCACTGTGTCACACAGGCCGGGCTTGAACTCAAGACCCTGCCTCAGCCTCCTGAGTGCTGGGATCATAGGCGTGCACCATAGTTCCCTGCTAGATGCTGACAGTTTTATAGAATTATTCACTGACTGTGGAATTACATTGCCTTATTTTAGGGATTACGGAGGCCATGTAGCACAGCATTTAAGAATGTGGGTGGTGGCTGGAGCTGCATAAGTCCAGGAACCACTTCCTCATGGCTCTGTGACCTTGTACAAGTTATTTAATCCCTCAGTACTCAAGTTTTTCATATATAGAGTGAGGATAATGAACCTATTTCCATATGATTATTATAAGTAGTAAACGAATTTAAAATATTGAAGGTACTTAGAAGTGCTTAGAACTGTATTGAGAAGAATAATAATGTAAAAGTAGTAGGCCTCCACTATTTCTATTATATTGTTCTTACTATTCTTGTTAGTGTTAGCACACAGTCCTGCATTTGAATTCTTTCACTTAGTAGTCATATGACCATGTCAGCGTACCATTTTTGTGTCTGACTTTTTGTCTTTAAAGTGAAGATTATATTATATTGTACCTAATAAGGTCATCATGACTGACAGATGTGTAAATGATCTACTGTGGGCAGAGTAGGAGTGCTGTAATTTTATCATCATCATCATCATTGTCATCATCATCATCATCGTCATCATCATCATCAGTAGTAGTAGTAGTGGTAGTGGTAGTGTGATGGAGGCTCAGCGGTAGAGTGAGTTCAATCCCCAGCACTATGCCCCCAGATAAAAGTAGTTGTCGTTATAGTTAGTGTATTTTTTCTCCTAAAATCCTTGCCTGATACTCATTTTCCTTAATCTGTTATAGTGTTTAACTGTAGCCTGCTAAATGGATATCTAGACAGTTTCTAAAAGCAGGCATTCTTGGGATTCAGGGCTTTAGACATGATTGAAATAAATGTCTCTTTTAATTGCAGTCTGTGAGAGAAATGTGGTGGTGATCATTAAATTTCCACCACTGAATTTTAAAAAAGGATGTGAACACTGGGCCAACATTGTCTCTCTCCTTTATCTCTTATTCCCTCCTCCCTGTCCTTTAGTATTTGTTGTGAGGTTGGTATGGTGACTGCGGTTATAGTGGAGACATGGTAGGTCTTATATGAGTTGTGGCCTTTTTGTTTCAGAGTGGTGACCTGGGGGTCATGAAAAGCCAGAAAGGCGTTGGAGGGTTCGAAGACTTTCAGAGTGCTGTTAGAAAGATGAAGTTGGATTTCCTTAAATTATTATATTTGTGATGGTTATAGTTGCATACAGCATTAAAAGTAATTTTGGAATCTAGGGAAAGCTGTGGTGTGGGCTAGTTTTGTAGTAAGAGTTGTTTTTGTTACTGTCACATAACAATTTTCTTTTCCCTCCAGAAGGCAAAATTGTTTCTGAACAGGAACCTCAGCTTACTGAGCTTAATATTGATTTTGAGGACTATGTAGTGATGATTGAAAATAGGTTACAACCATTTTTGAGGAGAGAATACATTTGAATATTTACATTAAACATGGCATGGGCTGCTTGTCTGACACATCTTGCTAAAGCCAGTCATTAGTGACATGACCTCTTGTCATGAACGTAGACAGATGTTTTAAATTTGTAAATGGTATCCTCCTGAGAAGTGTCTATTGTGCTCATTAAAATATGCATATGAAACTAGACTCTGATTGAACATTTCAAATAGCTAATTTTATCAACTCTTAATAATTTAGATGTTAGCCTTGAGAATGAAGGTAATTGAAATAGATTTACTATATTCTATAAGATTGCTGCTTCAGGAAGATGGAGGGGGACATTTATTTTTCACAGTGTTAAGCATTGGCATTTCTATTCCTGTTCTATGGGCGTTTTATGTATAACAAAGGAACGTATTGAGATTTTTTCACTATAAAATTAGAATTATAAATTATCTTTTTTTTTTTTTTTTTTTTTTTTTTTTTGTGGTGCCAGGGATCGAACTCAGGCCCTTGTGCTTACAAGGCAAGCACTCTAATCACTGAGCTAAATCTCCAGCCCCCATAAATTATCTTTAATGCTTTTTTGTAGCATGTTAATTGTAGTTTGTTGGAATATGAAAATTCCATTTTAAACTTCTGCAGTTAATAAAAATATTTTTTGCTGCTGTGGCATATTGTCATATCATTTTATTTACATTTTTATTATTGTTAGGATTTTTTTGTTTTTGTTTTTTTGAGACAGGGTCTCACTATGTAGTTCGACTGGCCTTGAACTCACTATGTAGCCCAGGTTGCCCTTGAACTCCAGGTAGTCCTCCGGCCTCAGCCTCTCGAGTGCTGGGATTACAGGTGTGTGCCACCATGCCCATTGACTTTTTTTTATTAATTTTTAAGTGGGTTATATCATCGCATGGTTTAAAATAGTCAAAATATAAAAAACACAGGCAAAAGTTTGTTCCTGTCCAAATTCTTTATTTGCTCAGGTTTTTATATGAAAACATTAGGTAAAAACATTAGTTTCTTTTGTATGCTTCCACAGTTTTCACAAATCGTAGCAAATGCAAATACATATCTTAATTTTTCGATCCTTTACCACATTTTAAAAATTATAAATCCAGAGATCCTGGGTGCCAGATAATAAATGTAGGGTAATATATCTTGTAAAGAGTAAGCTCACAGTATTTTTATACTTGGAAATAAATCCATTCAATTACCTGTCTTCCCCCAGTTGTTTCAGGTTCTGAGCACAAAGTTCCTGGAGAAAGACCTACCCTTTCTGGAACTGTTTCTGTTTGACCCATCCTATGCAAACCTGCTCATTCATGCAAACATTGAATGCTTTATACAAATATGACCACCTGTATTTTTTATTTGTGTTTCTCAAAGGAGTTTTGGTAAAATTTGCATAATGGCTAGGCTCATTTAGCTTTGCGTATTGTTAGGAGTTCAAATGCTGTGGATATGAAAGATTACAGTGTGTACCAAATAAAAAGGTGCTGTGACACGCAGTGTTCTCAGGATAACTGTGTCTTAGAGATTTAAATCTAATTTGCATATGGAATCTAGACCTTTGATTATTAACCCAACTTCTACAGTTGGTGAAAATTTGCATAAAATTGGTCTTCTTGATAGCTCAAGGTATAGCGAGCAAAATGTTAACTCCTTATGTAGCATGTGTGACTGGTTGGTGGATGAAAAGCTCATCTAAGCACATTTGGTTTACTGATCATCTTCCCCAGAAATTACCTGTAGTATCCCGTCAGGATGTCAGAAATGTGTCTGGCAGTTTACCTGTTCATACTGGAAGTGGTGCACAGCATGTTTCAAATTCCAGCTGTGCTGTGTTAAAATCTTCTCCCTGTGAATCTCAGTCTTGACAGAGCATTTTAGAAGGGACCATGGCCTGTGATTTGTTTTACAATTCTGAAAGCAATTGCAATCGTTTTATGCACTTTATATTGATTCTCGCATTATTTAAGACTTTATTTCTGGCATGAGGGGATAACTTCCCAGTCATTCGGGCCTTTTTGAGGTGGTGGTTGTTTTGTTAAGGTGATTCTTAACTATCATATGAGTAGGTACATTTTATCATGAGTGGTCTTTGACTTTTGAAAGAATTTTAAAATGGCATTTAAATAATATCCAAGATACGATAATTACTTTTATTTATAATGAGTAATTGTCTTGAGCAAGTGTAATGATGGTCAAAAAACCTGGAGTGGAGGTACATAGATTTAGATCTAGATATACCACATGTAAAAATTATTTTGCAACAGTATTTATACATTCTTTATTTCTGGCTAGCAAACAGTATATTTAGAGTATCAGATTTATGAAAGTTATTTTATGTACAGTATTAGACTAGGAAAGGTCTTATATAAAGAGAGGCACAGCTTTAAAATCTAGCATGTCTTCATTCCCAAATTTTGTGGGCAGAATGATAAAGTCTTTTTTTTTTTTTGTTCTGATTGATCTTTGATCCTCTGGGGGAACTGCCAGTTTCCCTTAGATGGCATTGCTAAGTCTTCAGTTTTCTTCCTATCTTGTTTTCCCTGTGGCTCACACTTAGGTCAAATTACTGAGAAAATCAGTGTTATTGATAAATGCTTTGTGCATGATTATAAAAGTCTCAGTACCTCCGAGAAAAAGCAGGAACACATAATTAAATGCAAATGGTGTCAACTTGTTTAATTTTGAGTTAATACAGGTTAATCCAATGCTATTGATCACTTGGGAGTAGTAGCACTGCTTGGGATCTCATAATGATTCTTATTTTTTCTTGTAGATAAATTGAGTTTGCGAGTAACATTTTTATTTCAGAAATAGTGCTTAAGTTTTCAACAAAGTGTTTTTAGGGGTAGCATGGTAGGTGGTGTTAAACTCACTTTATGTACTTTTGAGTTTAATGAATGGAAAGAAGAAAAATCGTTTGAGGATTGATTTATCTTTATCGTTAGAGAAGAGGGGAGTCGGTATGTGGGATCTTCCCCTCTCTGGGAGTGGGTTGGTGGGTTTTTTTTGTTCTGGGGATCGAACTCAGGGCCTTGTGCTTGCAAGGCAAGCACTCCAACCACTGAGCTAAATCCCCAGCCCTGGGTTGGTGTTTTAATGAGGATGGTATGAGCAAAAATCTGGGAGGACCAAGTACAGATACACTAATAACACAAAATTTAAAATCTAATACAGTAATTAATACATGGTTATTACCTTGTAGAATTTTAAAGATGGGAAGAAATCTTGAAAGATTTAACACAAGTTTATTTTATAGCTAAGAAAATGGAGGTCCATGGAGAGTGAGATACTTGTGCCAAGTAGTTGAATGAGTTACTGGCAGCCTGGAATACACTTCTTATTTGTATAACCCAGTGCCTTTTTCTGTGCTATTCTTCTTCCATGTTTATTAGTTATACATAATTGTTATTGGGTTGCCAGATGGTTAAGCATGATTGAGAAAGGAGGTAGGAATACCTAATGGAAAAGTTTATTTCACAATTTTGCTGAACAGCAATGCTGCTGACGGCCAGTTAATAATAGTAGCTAATGTAATATGGAGGACTTGCTCTGTGAGAGGCCCTGTGTGAGGAGCTTTACGTGTACTTACCTGTAATCCTCAAAAGAGATCCGTGAAGGTGATAGCATTATTATGCTGTCTTTTAGATGCAAAGGCCAGTCTTAAAAGGCTGAAGTAATTTACTAAAGATGCAGATGTACTGAGGATGGGAGTGCAGATCTCAACTCCTACCACATCCCAGCTGCTTCCCAAAGTAAACAATCACCTTATAAGGACAGGCCTTTCAAGAAATTCACAGCCTCTTTCAGTTCTTCTGTCCAGAGACCATTAGATTTTAACTTGGAAAACAATGTTTTTCTTTCCTATTTTAAAAGTTTTCTTTTCCCTTATAATAGGAATTTCAACTAATTGTATATCATTCCAGTTTCTAAGGGGTTAGATTCTTTCATGTGCTAGAGTTCATTCACAAATGTCTACCATCCCTGAGGAATGGACATATGGGATTAGCCTTCTATTATTTGATCCTCAAGAGTGCAGGCTGTTCCCCATTGATTAATGATTTGTAAACCATCTTTAAAATGGTATGACAGGGCTGGGGATTTAGCTCAGTGGATAAAGGGCTTGCCTACCAAGCACAAGGCCTGAGTTCAGTCTCAGGCGCGCGCGCGCACACACACACACACACACACACACACACACACACACACACACAAATGATATGACCATAGAGTCATGAGGATGACATACCCATTTATGTTACTGGGAAAACTGGAACACTTGCCCACGTCATATCTTTCCATGTTTCCTTTTTTGTCCATGATTCTTCAAAACTAATTTACTGGTAGATTCAGCAGCCTCATCTGCGTGTTCTCTTTGTACCTTGGGGTTATCAATTACATGGCCTGGGTTGGAGTAGTAAGGTGCTTTATTCTTACACATCTTGGTGCCTTTATGATAATATCTTTAAACCATCTTCTACTCTGAAGAAGAGGGTCATTTCTAGTTTCTCAGTTTAAGGATGAAAAACTCAAAGATAAGTTTGGTGCTTGGTCTCTGTGTTCTCCCCTCCACCCCCCATAACAGGGTTTTACTCTGTAGTTCTGGCTGACCTTGAATTATGTAGTCCAAACTGGCCTCAAACTTGTGATGCTTCTGCCTTCGTCTTGGGAGTTCAGGGATTATAGGTGTGCACCACCATGCCCAGCAGAAATGATAACACATGTCCCTTGGTGGACCTAAATCAAAGGTCTCCTTTTTAAAAACATTTTCCCCCTTTCTTTTCTTAGTGTTCGTTTGCAATACGTAATAATTAGATTCATCTTGGGAAGTTGGTACATAATCATCACATCTTAATAATTTTTACTTCTTCACCTCCCTACCTTTCTGACTGGGACTGTAGTCCTATCATACTGATTAATTTCTCAGGAGTGTAGATTTAGGGAATAGCATCCACTTGTTCTGACTGAATTTGGAAACAAGGACAGTACTGTGAGGAAAAGTTGTATTTAGTGATCTTTTCCCTCCTACTTTTTCCTTTTTTCTATCAGTTGCCTCTGGCAAGCAGCAGTAAGAGAATCACAGTGGAGGCTTTTTGGAATTTGGGCATAGCTGTGCTATTTTCTGCAGATAATGACTCTCCCTTTGAGAAACAGCCCCTGGCTTGCTGTCAGGCCTTGCTGCAAGAGACCAAACACCTAGTCATGGGCTAGCAGTGACCCTGAGCCCTAAGTATGCCATCATGGATTGGATGTTATCTGACCTGTTTAGTCATACTTACTAACAGCAGCAATGTCTTACCAAATGGAAGTGGTACATGAGAGACCAAGTTTAGACAGGTCTGGAAGTTACAAGTAAGTTATGCAAGTGGCTCGGACTCCAACATCTATTTTTTTCCCCCCTCTCATTTAATCTGTGACTCTGGCTTTCTGGGATGCTCCGTTTTCCCCACATAAGTGAAGAAGAAAGTAACTTGAGCCTGGTTTATACACATGGGTCTAGATGATATGGTGGTACTGCTTAAGAGTAGACACTGCATTCCTCAAGGCCTGTGTCTTACTTACTTTTCTCTTTTTGCTCAGACAATATACCTGACACCCAAAGTTAGGGGAAGAAAAGTTTATTTAGCTCACAGTTTGTAGAGGTTTCAGTCCATAATTGGCTAACTCCAAGGCTGCCTGGATTAGGGTGATGCCAAACCAGTTGGTGGGTTAATTTAGTCATCACACGCCCTTAATCCCTGCATCACACATTCTAGATTCAACCCTCTGAAAAAATCCCACCTATGACCTCATGAGACTTTGCGGGAACATCTAGGCACAAACCATAACGGCCTACACAAATTTGACCATGAGGGACTATGGTGAAGGAAACCCCTCCCAGTGGTCAGAACTTTGAGCACTGTGTTTTGTTGCCTTTTGTGTCTGGAGTAGATGACCAGAGATAAAGATAAGTGGTTAATGGGCAGTTGTTAGTGTTTTGTCTGAATGGTCAGAGACTTGGAACAAACAGGACCTGAAGATTGGTGACAAGGAAGTCTAAGAACCTCTCTGAATATCCACACAGACTGTGAGGGTTGTGTCTCATGCGATTGCCCACCAAAGGGCCTCCACTGCTAAGGAGACTTACTAATAAGGCAAACAAAACAATGTGCTCTGTGGATGTCATTTAGCCTCTTTCTGTTAGCTACTGCAGTCAGGGCTTGCACAATGGGCCAATGAAAAAATGGCCGTGTTGGCAGCATTGAAGGCTATTTGTGGATTCAACAATAAGGACTATTGTTAGTGCAGTAACAAGGCTGACCTGGCTAATGTTACTGCCGAGTGCCTAATCTACTAACTGTAAAGTCCCAACATTGAGTCCCTGATGTGACATCAGTCACTGAGGGAACTGGCTAGCCATCTGGTAGTCGTTAATTACATTGAACTTCTATCATTCTGGAGAAGACAAAGACATATCCTCATTGGAATACCCACATGTTCTACATAGATTTTCCCTCTCTACCAGTAATGCTTCTGTTAGCACCACCATCCGTGGACTCAGGAAACTATACACTGTAAAGGTATCCAGCTTTGTATTCCTTCTAGTGAAGGAACTCATTCTACAGCAAAGATGCTGGGGCCATGGGCTGATGCCCTTGTAGTTAATTGATCTTGCCAGTGTCACCATTGCCTGACAGTGGAATGGTGGAATGGAATGGGCTAATGGAAAGGTGGAATGGCTTACCAGAAAGTCCATTATAGTGCCAGCTGAGATGAATACTGTAAAAGGAGATTCTGTTTTACAGGAGGTAGTATACACCTCGAATCAGATACCATCGTATGTGCTGTCTCTCCACTAGCTGTATTTCATGGTTTTGGGAATCCAGGGGTGGAAATGAGAGTCACTTTGCTCACCATTATACCTAATAACCTACTTGAAGAATTTTTGTCTTCTGTTCTAGAAACACAGACACCTGATGGTTTGGAGGTCCTTGTCCTCAAAGAGAAGGTATTTCCATTAGAGAAACAACAGTGGTTTCATTGAATGGGAAGATGAGGCTGCTACTAGGCCATTTTAGGATCCTTAGTGTACTGAACCAGCAGCCTAAAAAATGAAAAAAAACAAAAAAACAAACTAGTATATTTGTAGGAGTGATTGATCCTGATTATCAAGTGAAAATTGGGTTTCTTTTATGCAGTGGAGTCAAGGAGATGCTATCTGGAATCCAGGGGATTCTCTTTGCATCTCTTACTACTTCCATACCCAACAGGAAAGATTAATGAAAAAGTACGTCAACCAAAAAATGGGTGGAGTGATTAATAACTCAGATCTTTTGAGAATAAAGGTTGAGGTCTCACTCTTAGATGAAGAACCCAGAGAAGCTGAAGTGGTTTCATCTCTGGAGCTTCCATTTGGATCCTTCTACCCCTTAAGTATCTTCCAGATCAATGCTTAAGTTTTGAGTACTTACATAGTTACAATAACATGCTAATGTTTTTGTTTGCTAGTTCTAACATCTGTGTCAATTTTGGTTGGTTTCGATTTTGGTTTACTGATTATACTCATTATGGGATCATATTTTCCTTATTTTGGCACACCTGGTAATTTTTGATTGGATTCTAAACTTTGTAAGTTTTTAAGTTTTTCTTTGTTGGATGATTTTTTTTTTTTTTTTGTATTCTTACAAATATTCTTCAGCTTTGTTCTGGGTTGCAGTTAGATCACTTGGAAACAGGTTGATCCCTTCGAGCATGACTGGAGCTAGGCTCAGTCAAGGGCTAATTATTCCCTGGACTGAGGTAAGATCCCTTTGTATATCATGCCCCATGAATCATGACGTTTTCCCACCAGGCTGGAAAGAACAGGCATTAATCGCAGCCCCGAGTGAGCTCCGGATATTCTTGCCTTCATTTTTCTGAGGTCATCCTTTCCCCAGCTTTGTATGGTTTTCTCACACATGGGTTACTGATGAGTGCTCAGCTCTGGCTTCTCTACACTGTTTTGCAAACTATAGCACACCTTGGTTTCCCCAAACTCTGAACTCTGTCTTCTAAGAGCAGAGTCCTCTTGATTGCCTGCTGAGCTGCACCTCTGTCTGGAAACTATGGGGCATGGTAGGGCCCACCTCATTTGTTCCCCACCTCTTGGGTCATCGACCTTCACTGTGTTAAGTTCATTGTCTTGAAAACCGTTGTTGTATGCATTTTGCCTATTTCCCGTTTGTTTGAAGTGGGAGCTTTTAATATAATATTTGAGACCATATATTCACATAACCCTTAGTAGGCTAAGATCAGACAAAAATATAGTGAGTACTTAGAAAGTTAAAACTTTTTTGCATAATGGGAACCTGTTCTTAGTCATTTAGAACCACTTCCTAATCATGACAAGATACTTTGTTTTTGTTGAGGATTTGCATGACTCCAGATTTTCTCTTTACAGTAGAACATAGAAGGAGAACTTAGATAAGATCGACCTGACTGCCTCTACAAGTTTGTGTACATACAAAAGCTAAATGTGTAGAATTTCAAGGTCATAGAGAAGTCTGGGAGTAGAGTTTATCTGAGCAGCAAAGAATTGTTAGTAAACAAATGCAGGATGTGAAAAGTGAAGAATCAAAAGAGAGGCTTTTGAAGCACAGTGTTTCTAGGGTCTGATCTTAAACTCGTATTTCTGAGTTTATTTATTGATTTGAGATATTCTTAGTGTATGTTGGAAAATTTATCAGGCTCAAAGTGTGGATCCTAAAATGCTGAGGGAAATTTGGACATGAAAAAGGAGACAAAATTAACTTTCATGAAATATTTTATAAAATCTATTTCATTTCAGGATGAAAATTGCAAAACTGTGTATCTGCCAGTGAGATTTTGTTGATTATTCTGGCTGTGCGCGTGAGTCTTAGAATTGAAGTTTTATTTATTGGGCTGCTTTTTGCCTGACTTCATGCCAGGTATTTTGCATATATTATCTCATCTTGTCCTCTTGACAAATCCTGTGAGGCATGTGGTGTTAATCTCATTTTAAAGATGGACTGGCTTCAGGCTTGAGGGTTTAGGCCGTTGGTTTAGGGTCACTGGGAGTAAGCAAAGATTCTGCCCGGGATTTTGGGCAAGTATTTTTTATGCCTCATCACATGGGTTGCTTTTTCTGGGTAGTAGATAGTAATTTCTTTCCTTGAGTGAAAGAGCAATAAAAGAAGAAGTAGTTCTTAGGTTGCCAGTCTCTACTGGGCATCGAAAAAGGAGAGGTATAGACTGAGTAGCCTGTCTAACTTAGGTTTTATTTTCCTTATTAATTGTAATGAGAATAATTTTGGCTGAAATGCTCAGTTATTTTGTTGAAATGGTCATATATGTAAACAAAACTATTATATATTTTTAAATGCATACATATTTCATTTTTAATTACTTACTTTTCTTTAATGAGTTTTTCACACAATTTTTTTGCATATTGTCCTAGTGAATATTTATGGGATTAGCATGGATAGCACAACTTTTCAAAAACACCTTCAGCCTCATACTATGTTAATTCCAGTTAGGTAGGGAAGCATTAGCTCTGTATATTCCATCTTTCTACATTACTGCTTTCTACATAACAACTTTACATAACTGTCTAGCTCTAAACCTATCTTATATACTCCTTAAATGCTTATTTTAACCAGTTAATTATGCTTTTTCCAAATGAAATCATCTGACCCTAAAGCACAATTTAATACTAGGAAAGCAGGATTTTATAAGAACTCTGTCAAACATGTTTAAATACCACATTGTTTCTCTGGTATGAGAAACTGGAAGTGTAAATAAAGACTAAAATGTATTATATTGGGAAAGGGAAGAAAATGTCCAAATGGGAAAGGGAACAAGGGAGGGAGAGGGGGAAAGGAACAGAGGGACAAGAGAAATAAGAAATGGAAGGAAAAAATGGAAACGAAGCTTTTGTAAATAAGGAGGGAGGAGGAGGTGTAGGGAGGGGAAGGGAATGGGAAAAAAGAAGCAACAAGATATATCACATACAGGTACAAATCCCCTATGATGAATGTTATCACTATGTACATCTAAAATGTACCATTAAAGTAAAATAAAAAAAAAGAATTCTATAAGGGTAGAATTTTTTCATTAGGGTTTCATAAAAACAGGGTAGAGTTGAACTCATTCAATACCTGTTCATATTTTGTTGTTCTTGTTATTTAAGGCTATTGCACTATTAGGAGTGTTTAATGCTGTACTGAGATAGTTCTTAATAGTTACAGGTGTAGCTCAGGGTAAATTAAATCTCAGTGTGTTCTGTTATTCCTGAAATTAACATATATACAGTGGACACTATAATATCACCTGAGTTTGATCCCCAGCACCCTCTCCCCCCCAGAAAAGGTTTGTCTTGATCGTGTGTGAAATTGGTTTTGTGTGTGTGTGTGTGTGTATGTATGTGTATGTAGTTTGTGCAGTATGTGCACTTGGAAATTGAAAATTTAGGATACTGCCTATCTGCTCCTACTCTTTAGTACTTTTTAGGCTTGTTCTTGGTTCTATGTTAGTATCAGTTTATATAACTGTGTTGTACTGAGTTCTTCTCTAGCCAAAAATAAACAAGTAAATAAAATCCAATGTGCTATATCCTTGACAAGAGCACTATTTTGTTGCTGACACATGGTTAGTCATTAGTTGTATTCAGTACCATACCTTCCTCATTTAATGGCACCATCTGTTAAAACTATGGCTGATACCAGTAGAGAGGAAACCAATTATTTTTTAGTTTGTGAGCCTGGGATAAAGAAGGCAATGTCTGAAGTTGCCTGCAGTCAAGTACTTTACAACTGGTTTAGTCAGACAGTTGGAGCTAGTGCTACCTTGGGAAACCAGATCAGGAAAGAACAGGATACTGCTTAATTAGTGATTTCATCTACTCTTAGGAAGGGTAATGTGCGGTAAAAAATAAATCAGACCTAATTAAGTTATTCACAAAGATTTGCACAGTATGCTTTGTATTTGTTGTTGTCAAATTATTGGTGTCTGTAGTTTGTGATCACAACTGACATACTATATTGAGAGTTGGTAAAGGTCTTGACAGTGAAGGAAAACCTTTATAAGAATGGGTTTTTGGGTTTGGGCAATATTATGATAAAAAAGCCAGTCTTAACATTACTAGATATTTCTAATTGGTTCTCTTGCATGTCTATGATCTTTTTTCTTTTTTCATTGTATTGGGAAATAAAATTTTGTGCTACCTGTATGAGTTTACAACAGTGCTACTGGCTTTGGAAGTAGCATTACTGTATTTGTTTTATTTATTGATTTATTTTTTGGTCCTAGGGTTGAACCCAGAGCCTTTATCCTGAGCCACATCCTCAGCCCTTTTTTATATCTTTTATTTTGAGACAGGGTCTCATTAAATTACCCAGGCTGGGCTCAAACTTGTAGTTCTTGTGCCTCAGCCTCCCAGAGTGCTGTGGTTGCAGGTACATGCCCCTACACCTGGCTAGCGTTGATTTTTGAGTAACAGACCATATGTGCCATCACTCTTTTGCTGTCTTCACTTGATCTCTTGGAACACTTTTTTCCTTTTTTTTTTTTTTTAACCTTCTTCAGTCCTAAACTCATTAAAGGACCAATAACCCTTATCAAGCCAGACTTTTCCTTCCTTCTTCTTTTGTCTTCTTTCTCTTTATGCTTTCTGTGAGTAAATCTTACCCAGGTGGTGAAACTAAAATTAGTATAACCTAAAAGGAAAATATGGCAGCAAAATTCAACTTTGTGTAGTCCAGAATTTGATTCTTGAATAATTCTTTCAGAAAAGGCCAGTTCTCTGGACTTGTTGGGGTAGGTCTAAATATTTTAAATAATTTTCTTTCAGAGCTTTGAGGCATTAACTTTTTGAATGCCTATACTTTTCTTATATTAAGTCTGATTTTTCTCTCTGTGTAGGTATGTTTTCTTTTTCCTTTTTTGAAAACTCCTTATGATCTTGTCTTTAGCCATAGTCATCTTTAATATCAAAAGGGTATTTGCAATGTGGAAGATTTTTTATTTTCTTTTGTAGTTACTGTACATGCTTGGGGCTCTAGGGATTTTGTCAGTCTGGAGCTTCGTTTCGCAGCTCTGGAAAGTTTTCTGATTTTGTTATTTATTTCCATATCTTTGTTTTCTTTATGTCTTTATTTCTGGCATTTCTGTTATATAAGGTAGCATTGTGGACTTGCCTTGTATCGCTTTAACTTTTCTTTTGTATTTTCTATTTGCCTTTTTGCTTTGCTTTCTGAAATTTCTTTGGTAGAGAGGTAGGTAAGGTGTGAATGGTAGTAGTTAATTTTAGTGCATATTCAGTCATCCTTACGTACATTAACTGACTGTGCCTAAGGCATTCTGTCCCATACCCATACCACACATTCTGGACTGTAAATCCATAATGGGCATTTTATGTGCTAGGGTGGCTGTCTCTTTATTATCAGTATCTTCTGGGCTCATTTTTCATGCTGCTTTGAAACTTTTTCATGTTTTCTCTGCTATTGATTGCTTTCTTTTAAATCACCTACCTGCCCATTGCTTTCTTTCTTATTTTCCCCCTCCTTTCTGGCCATAGAAGTCCTTTAGTTCACAGCTACCCATTCCAGAATAAATTTTTTTCAATTGTGACTGCCTAATCGTCTTACTTTGGAGAAAATTATAGGCAAACTGTACATTGTTTCTTGATAATCTGCTCTGGAAGTGTATTGGGCAGTTGATTGTGCCTGCTACCTGAGTAGTTTTGGGAGGAGCAAATTAGAGATTAATGATTATTTTAAGGTGATAGGGTCATTTTTCAGGAGGATAACTCTGTTGTTGGTGTGTATCAGATAGGGAAGCCTTTCCTTGTGGCCCAGGACCAACATATTTGCTTTGTATTTTATTTTAAAATTAATAATGAACATACAATACATAAGACTCTGGTGTGTAATGTCATTGCCTTGTTTTTGGCTCAAACAAGAGTATTCAAAACATTTTGAATGGATAATTTGCTCACATTGTACAAAATTCAAGAGTCAGAAGGGGGAGTTGGGAGTATAGCTCAGTGTTACAGTGTTTACTTAGCATATGTGAAACCCTGGGTTTGATTCCTGGCTTTGGGGGGAAAAAACAATCAAAGGGTATACAGTAATAAGACTCTAGCCATCTGCCAGTTACTAAGTATTTCTGAAGAAATCCAGTGTCCATATATAAATATAATATGTATATATATGTAAGAATTAAAAGTATACATATGGTTTTTGTCTCTTACATAAAAGCTAGCACACAATAATGTAATGTTTTATACCTTGCTTTTCCATTCAGTGATGTTATTTAGTGATCACTTTAGCTAATTTACAAATTTCCTCATTCTCTTTTTTAAAGTGGTAATTGTATTCTGTTGAATGCATGCAGGATAGTTTATTTAACCAGTCTCTTCATTCTAGACATTCACTTTATGGCTTGTCTTTTGCTACTACTAGCAATGCTACAGTCATTCCCATGTCTGTGTATTGTTTTGTGTGCATGTAAATATATCTTTAGAATAAATAACTGGGAGTGTAATTACTGGGTTGAAGGGTGTATACATTTATAATCTTAATAGATATATTACCAAATCACCTTGCGTAGAGATTGTGTTTATTTATACTTGCATTGACAGTGTATGAGCTTGCTGTTTTCCCCAGAGCCTTACCAACAGATCATGTTATGAGCCTTTTTGATCTTTGCTAATCTGACAAGTGAAAAACAGTATTTCTGTGTCTTTTAATTTGCATTTCTCAAATGAGCCACTTTTATTTCCTTTTCTATGACCTAACCATCTTCCATTTTTATTTTTCTTTTGGACAGTGATTACTAATTTGTAGGCACTTTCCGTTAGAGATGTTAACTCTTTGTGATATACTTCCCAGGTTGTCTCCTTTTTATTTATTTGTTGTTTGTGGTTGCTTTTGCTGTGAAGAAAATAATTATTTTTTGCACAGTTGATTTTACCCATGTTGTTGTTACTCTAAAGTGATGGTGGTAAGTCACTTATTGTTTTTGCTGTTACTTTAAATGATTGCATTTTCTTACATTTACATCTTTGTTACATGGAATTTGATTTATGTGTGATCGATGAGTCCAGCTCTCTTTCTCCCAGATGACTAATCATTTCTCCTGATACCATTTATTGAGTAATTTATCTTTTCTCTTCTAATTTTCAGTGCCATCAGTGTCACACACTAAATTCCTAAATGTTATTTGTACTTTCTTCCATATTTAAGAGTTGTTCATTATGAAAAAGTTCCAACATATACACAAGTAGGGTGACTAGTTTAAGAAACCTCCATACCTATCCACAGATTGTCATTATCTTTTTTCTATGTTTATGGTAAAGCAATGTCAGATACCTTGTTATTTGTCCCTTTCTGCATGTAGTTATGAAATACATTAGTATTGAGAAAGATAAGCTAAATGCTTAACTTTCTGTTTCCAAATCAAAGAGAGAAACCACTTGGGGCTAACATTTGGTATTTCTGTGTTTTTACTAGAAACCAGTTGCTTCAGGAGCTGATGTTACACTAGCGCCTTAATTGTTCAGTCTTCTGTCATCGTGAACCTTTGCTCTGTATGTGTTTTTTAGGGGCGACCTGCCTCGGTGTACAATGGTATTGGGATGTTTGGTTAGTGTAGGGGTGTCCAGATGATTTCACCACTGGGCCGTGCAGTGAGCCCTGTCTGTGTGGGCTGCATGAACAGTAAAGCTGGGAGCAGTGGGTAAGTAGGCCAGATGTGTGGATGGGAGATTGGGAACAGTGCAGCAGCAGTTCCAGTGTTGCTTAGTCAGTACTTGAAAGTGTATAGAAACTTACTGCTAGGAATTGATAGTATTTTGATCAATTTTGTGACTGTTTTCTTAAAAGTAAGGGTGTCAGGGTCTATGTCCTAATTGAGTCTAGAATTATACCACTAAATTTTGTGCATGTCTGATTTATTAGTTTCACATGATAAACTGTATTTCCATGATATTGAGTGGTACAGATATTTTATGTAACTATAAGTTTCAGTTTAGTTTACATTTGTAAATTATAGTCCATGGACAGTGTATTTCAATTTAGTCCTCTTAAAACTGAGCTATTCTCATAGTTCCTATTATTGATAATTTAGATATGTCCTCAGATTTGTATTCCAAAGGTTGACTTGGAAACTTAAAACATGATTCTCATTCTTTTCATCTGTGAAACTCTTTTATGCATAGATGGTTTCAGTTAGGAGGACTAAGTACCGGAGATCTGTTGTACAACGTGATGATTCCAGTTCACAGTATATTATATTCTTGAAAAAGACTGAGAGGATGGATGTAAAGTGTTCTCACCAGAAAAATGATAACTATGTGAGGTAGTGCATAGGCCAGTTAGGTAACTTAGTCTTTCCACAATGCATATGTGGTATACTTCAAAACATAATATTGTGCAAGATGAATGTGTAGTAGTTCATCTGTCAATTAAAAAAATTTAAGAAAATGAGAAACCGTTTTGTTGAATAACCCTCTGTTTGTCAGGTGTCCACCAAATAACTTGTAACAATATGAAATGATTTCAGTATCATTTGCACAATTCATGTATCCAATGACTGAGAATTCTTCTTTGAATAAATCTACAATCTCAGTTTTCTCCAGTTTCATTGTGTTTCTATGCCTTACTACAGTCTGTTGCAGTCCAGTGAGTTCCATAGATACTTCCTTTGTTTTTACCTAATGACCCTTTTCTGTTCTAGGATGCCACCCAGAATACCACAGCTCATTTACTTTTCATGTCTCCAACCTCTCCTCTTGTGGTGGCAGTTTCTCAGGCTTTGTTCATTATTGGTTACCTTGACATTTTTAAGGAGTGCTAATTTTTATGCAGCAATGTTGTCCCTCTATTGGCATTTTTCTAATGCTGTTCTCCTGATTAGACTGGATTTATGTGTTATTTGGAGGAAGACTACACAAGTGAAGGGCCATTTCATCTCATGTCATGGGTATGTCCTGTCAACCTTAAACTGAGCCTGAAAAGTGCTCATCAGTTTCCCCTGCTCCTACTTTGCATACTCTGCTTTTTGAAAGGAGATCACTAAGTGCACTTGCAGTTAGGGGTTGTGAGTTATGTTCCCTTGCCTTTAGAGTGGAGTGTCTGCATAATTTATTTGAAATTTTTCTGTACAGGAGACTTGCCTCTTCTGCTTTCATTAATTTATTCATTCATTTATTTATACCTCTTTAGATGTACAGATGCTTATTTTATACTTTGGGTTATGGTCTAATACTACTTTATTTTGTTACTTCAGTTTTTCCAGTTTTAGCCATTGAGAGACCTTTCAGTTTGGCCTGCCTTTGACACTGTCCCCCCTCCCCCGCCACATCAGTTTTGCTTTTGAGCTCTTTATGGCATCATGAGGTAGGCTGGGCTCGTCACATGTTTCCTGTCTTAGTCCTAGAGTCAGCCATTTCTCCACGGAGCCCTAGTACCTGGTATTGGAGAATGTTATTAGAAACCAATATCTGAGACAGGCATGGTGGCACATGCCTGTAATCTCAGTACTTGAAGAGGCTGAGGCAGGAGGATTGCCATGCCATTTGGAGCCCAGCCTGGACAACTGAATGAGAACCTGGCTCAAAATTTAAAAAAAGGAAAAAAATAACCAGGGCTGGGAATGTAACACAATGCAGAGGCCTTGGGTTCATTCCTCAGTACCTAGAAGGAGGGAAAAACCCAAACAAAACTAATATCTGGCTGCCTGGTACTGTATACTTGTTCCTGGGTATCGTTTTATTTTTAGTAGACGTGAATTCTTACTGGTGTCTCCTCAAATTCGTTACAGCTCCTCTACCATTTAAGTGAGTTTTGCAGACTTTAAAATTTTTTGACAGTTTTAGCCTGCCTATAGCAGATACCTTCTGCTGTTTAATCTGTACTCCAGATTCAGATGGACCCAGTCAGTGCTTGTTCTCAGTTGCATTGTGTAAGGAGTGACACACATCCCCAAATTATTTTCCTTTCTCTGGTTATCTGGTTTATCGAAGTGTGGTTTTTTTCCTCTCCTCCCCAAAAGTATTCATGGCCTCATTTTGTTTTATTCATATGTTTGACATTTTTTTTTAAAAGTAAGAATTGGATTTTATCTATGAAATAGTTGAAAATTTTAGCCATTTACCTCTTTATTCTCATAGTATTTCTGATTTTTTTGGATGAGCACTGTGTGTAAAAGGAATGGAATATAGCATTAGATTGATTACTGACATACTTTGTTTTTTATTTTCTCTGCTTCGAGATGGCATTTTTTTCAAAAGTTTAGAGTTTAATCCCCTTCTCTAGTCAAAACAGTTTGGTGGGTTTTTTGTTTGTTTGTTTTGTTTCATTTTTGTTAATTATTCCCCCATTCTTTAGTTCATTGGGTTTTGAGAAAGATAGGTTCAGTGATTCTATATTACTCTGCCATTTTTTACTGTAACACTTTTTCCCTTAAACCTTTTTTTACTCTTCCTGCCTTCCCAAACTTATTATTTGCATTTATATACAATCACAGTATTTGAATGTTATCTTAATTGTCAACTAGTACAACTTTGTATTTGATAGGTGAAGGAATTTACTGGTTATCATTTGTATCAGAAAAAGATTTTTTTAATACTCATAACCTGAAACAGAAAGGAAAGCACTTGTCTTTGCCAGCCTTTTAAAATAAAATCTCCTGCCTACTTTATTCAGAATGACTGATTATATTATTTTTGTGTGGATTTTTGAGGGAAGAAAAATGTACATTAAAGGTGTTTTGTCGGTTAGTAAGATAATGAAACATAAATCTTTGTATTTCCAAGGCAAAGCAAGCATAACTTCTCTTTAAACATTATTTTAGCCAAATTTGGTTGTTACAGAGAGCCCATTCATTTTTTAGTTACAACAGAAAAAAATTGAAGTTCTGATGAAATATCTATCCTTGCTTGTAAAGGAGAATCATTTTTGAGGTCTTGATCAGTCTTTAAGCTAATTTTGTAAACAAAGCAAATGAGTAAGTTTATATGCTAATCCATTTGGGATACAGTGAATAGGCTATGATATAGTGTACCAGACTAGACTTATTTTGTAGCACTTAATTCAGTGTATTAAGGTTTAAAAATGTGATCCTTTACAATATACTTTCCAGACTCGGTGAGAAGGAGAAATTGCTATGTTACATTCAAACTTTGTTAAAATAAAGTGTTGTTGCAGTAAAATCTTTGTGTAGTAATTAAACAATTTATACATTGCAAGATGCTTGGTGTGTATGTTTTAGAAAGCAAATCAAGGTGGGGGTAGTTATTTAATAGGGGAAGATTTGTTGGTTCCTGAGCCGTGGTATCTGATGTAGAGAAAAACAGCACTGGGTGATAGCCTCATGCTTTATTACTGATCTACTTTGATGTACTTTTTAATGCATGTAATAGCAATGGTGATTAAGGTTACAGAATGAAGCTAGACTGCTGCATTGAGTTCTGTGTCTCACCATTTGTGAACGTCTCACCTAGGCCAAATTGCTTAAACTCTAGTTCCTGATCTGTAAATTGAAGATAATTCATGCCTTGTAAAACGGTAAGAGTTGAGTGAATTCCTGCATGTAAATTTCTTAGACCGTGGAATGAAGAATGTGCACAGTGGCCAACCAAGGAAATGTGTGTGTGTGTTTGTGTGTGTATGTGTGTTTGTGTCTGTGTGTATGTGCATGTTAAGATTTATAGGTAAGCATTTGGTAATATGGGTTTACCATGAAGGTGAGGAACTATAAAAAGGAATGGCTAATAAAGAAAGATAAGCTTGAGTCATTTGTTGGAAAATGGATGTACCTTATGACCCTAATGTTAAGTGAAATAATTCAGAAACACAAACTTAAATATCACATGATTTCTCTTATATGAGAAACCCAAATAATAAATAAAGAACAAAATAAAACTTAGACAATAGGAAGTAGAGAGATAGATCTTTCTCAAATTGGGAAGGTGATCAAGAGATGGAGAGGGGAGGGAAAGGGGATGAAAAGAGCAATTAAGATGTGTTGTGTACATGTACCAACTCCACACAAGGAATGTAAACATTATGTATTGCAAATATGTACGAAATGAGAGAATATATTCATTTACTGAAAAAAAGAAAAAAAGGGATGGCTGAGTTGGAAGTGGTGATAT
The DNA here is from genome assembly GCA_004026905.1 of Hystrix cristata. NCBI lineage: Eukaryota > Metazoa > Chordata > Mammalia > Rodentia > Hystricidae > Hystrix > Hystrix cristata. The sequence goes on along the minus strand of PVJO010008300.1, from coordinate 23,869 downwards.
ACACTTACAATCCCAGCTACTTGGGAGGCTGAGGCAGGAGAATTGCAAGTTCTTAGTAAGACCTTGTTTCAAAAGAAAAAAATATAAAAGGACTGAAGAAGTAGCTGAGTGGTAGAGTGCTTGCTTAGCACGTATGGGCCCTTGTGTTCAGTCTCCAGTACCGGAAGGGATAGCCATTCAGCTGTTGACCAGTTCTTTTTTTTTTTTTTTTTTTTTTCATGATGAAATAGTAGTGCTTAGAACTGAGACCCATTGAAACAGTAACCACTTTACTACACATCACTAGTCATGCCATTCCTCAGCATTAGTCACTTAAGGAAACACATTAGATTTTGTAGGTTTTTTTTTTTTTCCACTAAGTATTTTCTACCCTCCTGAAGGTACTTCTTGTAATTTCTGCTTCTGACTCAGGAGTGGGCTAGGCAGGTAACAGATCTGTAGCTGCTACTCTCTGCTGTATATAAAATGTGAAAGTCCTGCCTTTGATGTGATGGGGACCCTGCTTTTCTTCACCTTGATGCTTTCTTAAAAGCCTACCACCACTTGAGCTCTACAAACTCATAGGAAACTCTGCTTTGATCTCCTAGATTAGATCTGAGGGTTAGAATTAATTGAAAACCATCTATTTCTGTAAAGTAGTGGTGGGAAAACAAACATGAACATTAGAGAAGTATTTGAAATTATATTAAGATTGCTTAGTACTCATTTCGTTGTATACGTTTCTGTGTTTAATTCTGTTTAGCATAAATTACAGTGTTTACAGAAGCCCAATTACCTGTTTATTTCATTGTGTTTAAAACATTCACACCAATAGTTGGTGTTAGGGTAGGCAATGGAATAGAAATAGCCTCTTTGCCATAACGGTTTTGTTTGAACAAAATTCTTTCTCTAATGCTTTTATTCTTTTTGGCTTAGATCATATGGTTATAGTTTATAAATAATACACTCACCTCTTTTCATCTGTTTTTGGAGTAACAACATGGTTTCCCAGAATACCTAGCACATGTGTTAAAAAAAAGGCAGTATTTGCCTTTACTTTGGTTGCAATACAATAAAACACTGAAGCATTCTGAATAAAGGTGTTATACAAAGTGAATTCCTAGGAAAAATGATTGTTTCTATAGAGAAGGCATAGCCTTTTGGAAGCATATGCTATGGATGAGACTGGTATCTGTAACTGTAATCTTACATGTTCTGTTTCACTTCAGAAAGCCTCTGGGTTTTTTTTTTTTTTTTTAACTTCTTGCCTTTTCTGCATTGGTTAGTTGAGTAAGAATTCCAGTAGTGTGTGTTCGTCTAGTATAGCTTCTGCAGTTCTCATCAGGGAAAATGCAAAGCTCACTAAATTAAAGGAAATATTTGAATATCTTTTGTAACTTATAACAAACCCTTGAAAATTAGGGCTTTCTGGTGAGTCAAGTTATACAGCTAGTGTGTAAAAAGTCAATATATTGTTATAAGCTACAGTTTAATAAGTGTTTATTTGGCTCAAATGTGCTCTGTGTGTTTTAACCCTCTTAAGTGATTTGTACTGTTTTGATCTATTTTTCTCATGGGGTTAGGTAAAAGTAAGGCATTTATAATCAATGAACTGCTTCTGGTTAGAGCTTAACATAAACAGATTTTGCTGCAGTAAAGATTTTAAAATACCATCTGAAAAGGACATATATACTGTTACGTAAAAAAAAAATTGATATTCCATAAAATTGTAATTGGGCGACTTATGCACCTCTTTGACCTATTCTAGTTTTTCTCTTTTTTACCAGCGTAGGCTTAAAGCTGTCTCAAGATCCCCGTAGCTTGTGCCACCATCCCCAGCGATTAAAGTCTGGCTAAGAGCCCATGTTTTCTAGTTACTTGCAGTGGGTTGTATGGGGTTCAAGGATATGAATGAGTATATTTTTTCGTAGTCATTTGGTTTTGTCATTATTCAATTTCTAACTTATTTTCTCTTATACTTTTTCCCCCTAGCCTCAGTTACCGTAATCATTCAGAAGCTCCTTCCTTTATTCATTTTTTCCCTGATGCCTATGTCCTATGTTAGGGAACTTAATTTCACTGCCTTATAGATGGCAGCTTTAGGATAGATCTTGTCCCATTGTTTCATTTTACAAATAGGCTTCCTGCTGGAAAGTTCTAGCTGGAAGCAGAGACCTGACTAAGTCTTCATCAGTTCCAGCACCTGGAAGAGTACCTGACATGTAGTTGGCACTCAGAACTGTATGTTAGATAAAAGAAAGCCTCTCTGTGGAGAGGCTAAGTGAGGAAATAATATGTGAAAATGTATAGCATGGAATATGAAATGCATGTCTCATACTTGTAGAGTATGAAAGTACTCTAAAATATACTAGAGGGGCTGGGAATTTAGCTCAGTGGTTAGAGTGCTTGCCTTGCAAGCACAAAGCCCTGAGTTCAATCCCCAGCACCACCAAAAAAAAAAAAAAAAAATATATATATATATATATATATACTAGAAATACTACAGTAGTTATTATTTGTAGTATTAGTACAATATTACATCATCGATGATGTTTTAAAATGTCTTAGGGATGCTTTTCATTGTGTGTAACAGAACACCTAATTAGTAAGAGCTTGAACTAGTAACACTTTATTCTTCTTACCCTAAGAAGACCCTTGGAGAGGTATCTGCCAACATTAGCTTAGTTGCTTAACAATGTCAGGGGTATTGTTCTATAATTTTCTTGGCTTTTCTTTAGTAGTTGCAAGGTGGTTGCTCCTGCTCCAGGTGTCACCTTTTTGTTTACAGTGCCGCGATGAGGCGTGATCGACAGCAGCATCTCTATTTTACCAGGGAATCAAGAGCTTTCCTGGAATCCTTGCAGCAGAACAGACTTGGCCTGAGTCTTCTGGCCCAAACTGGTGCATATGGCCACCTCTAACAGCAAGGAGGGCTGAGAGGGTATGATTCAGCCTTTCCTACCTCTGGTGAGCATGGGGATGGGAGAGAAGTTTGGAAGTAGTTGCTGGGTTTGCAAACCAACAACATCTGCAAAATCTAGCTATTAGGTGGCCAGAACCCAAATATATTCTTTTTTTTATGAGTATGTTTTACAGGAAATTCAGGGAAATAATATGTGTTCTTAGCCATAGCTGCATCAACCTCAGAGTCCAGGTCTGCTTGATGTGTAGTTTTCGCCTTCAGGTCTGGTTGTAGTTTGCCCTCAGGTGACCTAGAACTAAGAAAATAGTGCTGCCAGCACAACACAGCACATTATAGTGGATAAAGGAACAATAACTATAGTAGATCCTCCTGCTTAGAAAAGAGGAGGATTAGAAACTTGAATTTTTCACTGGTCGACAGACATGCCATGGTCTATATGATGTGAATATTGAAGATTTCCTGTTCTGGTTGTAGGATAAGATCTTTAGTTAACTAATTACTCCTCTTGTTTCTGTTCTCTGTGGAGGGTCACATTTGACCACAAGATCTGGATCACCATTGCTATATAAGTCTTTAAAGGGGGTGAACTTGTTCTTTCCCACTTGATGCTTGCTTTTTAGAATTATTTTGGCTCTTTGAGGGACTTTTCCTTTCCATATAAGTCTTGGAATAAGTTTGTCTGTCTACCGATAAGCCCGTTGGCATTTTAGTAGGAGCTGTGTTGAATTTATAGGTTTGTTTACGTTGGCACCCTTACTCTGTTGAGTGTTCCAATTCATGAACATGGTAAGCCCCTTCGGTAATTTGGACTTTGATTTCTTTTAATAAAATTTTATAATTTTTAGTATACAGATCCCATAGTAGTTTTGTTAGATTTATACATAAGTATTTCATTTTCTTTGAAGAAGTGTAAGTGGTATTACTTTCTTTGTTTTCTTATTTCATGTATTGGCTAGTATATACAGATGTTGATTTTTGTTTGTTGATCTTATATTTTGTGACCTTGTGACTCATTTGTTAGTTACAAGAAGTTTTTTTTTTTTAAACTCTGGAATTTTCTGCATAATCATGCCGTCTGGAAATAGAGACAGTTTTGTTCATCCTTTCTGATCTGTATACATTCTACTTTTTCTTCTTGCTTTATTTTGCTGGCTAGACTTTCTTCTACTATGTTGACTATGAATGGTAAGATTGGACTTGTCTTCTTCATCTCAGGGGAAAAAAAATTCAGTCTTTTGACCATTAAGTATGATATTAGCTATAGGATCTTTTTTTTTGTAGATGCTTTCTATAGGTTTGAAGTAAATCTTTTTGCCAGTTTGAGTGTTTTGATCATGAATAAATGTTGGATCTTTTGTAGATACTATTACTATGATGGGAACCTGGATTATTCTTTTTTAGTTGAAATAGAGTAATAAATAGTAGAATGAGAAAGACTTTCCAAGACATACTTAGGCACCAGAGACATTACCTGGCTCCGAGTCAACTAAATGTATTTCGCTGTATATGGGGGAAGATTTATGAATATAATTATGTGAGAATGTTCTTTTTTCTTTGTGGCTTAGAAAATAAATGTTCCTTTAATATAAACTTTTTTTTTAAAGCATGCTTTGTCAGTACTTTTCCTGGTTCTGACATTGTTCCCATAAAAACTGATTCTTACTTTACTACCAGGGAAGAAATACTTCCATGGGGTTAGAAGCCATGCTGTATGTTACATAATAGTGACTTCCATTCGCTTACACTTTTTGTGTGGCAGCTGTATATTCTTATATCACAGAGCAGCCTACCTCTCCAGTCTCCCCTTAGCTTAACACATAAAATTAAAAAAAGAAATAAAATGTTACTTAGAGAAAAGTTACAAGAACATTTCAAAGTGCTCCTTTCTTTCTGAGCCCTTCACTCAGTTTCCCACTACCCCTAAATATTTAGAGTCTATTTCCTATAAAATTATTCTCCTACAAAGCCATAACATAATGATCAAAATTTGGGATGTACCCTTTAGGTAATATTGCTACTTAATCTTCAAACCCCCTTCATATTATTCATGTAATACCCTTTATAGCACAAGGATCCAGTTTCCAATCTCATTTTTACATTGAATTGTCATGTCTCTAAAATTCCTTTAATCTGGATCAGTTTCTCTTTTGTTTGTATCTTTGATGTCTTTGAGGAGTTCAGGTCAGCTATTTGAATGATGGTCCCTCCCTCTGGGATAATCTCGAATAGTTTTCTTCATGAATAGGTCCATGTTACACATCTTTGGCGGGCATATTCTCAGAAGAGAGTTTGTCTTCCTTTCAGTTCATCCTGTCCGGTGGCATCCAGCTTTGATTTGTCCTATTACTGGTGATGTTAAGTTTGGTCACTTGATGAAGGTGATATTTGCTGGTTTCTCCTCTGTGAGACTATTTTTCCCTTGGTAGTTAGTATCGATTTCGTGACAAGGTTCTTTGTGGTCGTTTAAGTTTTCTTTTCCTCTTCAGACTTCGACCCGTCTGAACTCCTGTGTCCACACCTGCAGGATGTCCTCCTCAATCTCCCTGAGTCCCAGTAGGAGTCTTTCCTGAACCCTGCTTGGGTACCTCCTCCACCCACGATGCTCTCACAGGAGATGCTGGGAAGCTGCCTTCACCTGCCCACCATGGGTGCCTGCTTCCCTTCTTGGCTTCGATGCCCCACGTCAGACTGTCCTTTCATGTAGATGCTCATTTCACTGCAATCCAGTTGTAGGTACTCTCAGCCTGCTCAGACTCTGATGCCTCTTGCCAGAACGCTCGCTTTTGTGATCCCTTCTGCCATCTCCATCTTTCAGTCATTGATGCCCTGTGTCCAGTCCCCCTTCCTGTACAAGTGCCCTTCTCATCTTGCAGGCGTTGTGACACCTCTTCCTCTGGGATGAGCTCTGATCACCTTCTGAGGCTCACTTCCCCCAGCATAGTTGCCTACTTCTTCAGCCCCTGCTGATGACTTTACACTGAATTGGTGTAGATGGGGAGTGAAGGTCATTGTAGAAAAATAGATGACCATTACTCATTGAATAGATGTGCAGAGCCTGGTTGTTTTGGGCATTATGAGAGACAGAATCCCTGAACTTGGGAGTGAAGGCAGGTCACATCACTGTAACAAAACTCACATGGGAAGTAGATGGTGTGGACTCAGTGTGCTTCAGTTCAGCCTGTGGAGCTGAGGATCCTTCCTACTAGTTTCTGGCCTGCTGTTTTCCAGCTTATGACATCTCTTTGCAAGTCACAACACCTCTTTCTACTTGTGTTTCCTCATCCATAAGAGGGGATTATAAATACTTACCTCATGGGGCTGTTGGGGAGCTCAGATGAGATAATGTATTTGAAAATGTTTTGCAAGTGGTAAAATGCTATGCAAATGTGATTATTTAGTTGTAATTTATTACATAGTCAAAATCAAAATGTATAGGAAATTAAGTCAAGCGTTTTAATTGCACCTGTGACTTCTAGGCAAATTCCTTCTGATTCATAAGGCAGAGAAGAGGTCAGCATAGTTTGTGCTTTTCGCTACCACTTTACGTCCATTGTTCTGTCACCATTACTCAACCAGGCAAACACTTCTCTTTTGAAGTCCTGTCCACCCATTATGCCTCTGTGACATATTTTCACCTGCTTGATGATTTTTTACCCCTGGTGTACAATAGTCCTCCCCACCCCAGGGCCTGCTGTGTGTCATCGTTCGTGACACCAGCATTATTGACTGTACATGAGTTTGTTCATGCATCTACAGTTGCTTGTGGCACAGTTCTGCTTGCGTATGTCCCCCAGTTGGGATCTTAAAGTGAACATGGTGAATGTTGAAGTTACAGCCTTCTCTGACCTCCTCCTCCCAAGACTTTCTGTTTACTTTGCTCATCTTTGCCTTCTAGATTGAAAATCTTTTAACTCCTCCCTCTGTAATCTCCCACAGCTGGTCATTACTGAGTTGTTTCATGTTTGCAAAAATCTCTTTCCCAGTTGAGTCTCCCTTTTCCCATAATTAGCAGCATACCTCTGGCCCTTATTATCTAATCTCTGAATTATTGAAATAGCCTTTTTCAAGGCAGATGTTAGAACCTCAATTTGCTGGTCTCTGTTGAGTAACTCAGTGAAATGCACGCTGGGGTCTAGGGCAGCTCTCTCAGGAGCCGAGCCTTCCAGGTGTGCCAGATGTACAGAATATGTCTCCAGAGACCTGTAAAACATTCTGGATGGGAGGGGTTAGGTTTGGGGAAAAGACCTGCCCTGAAAATAGTCAAAATATGTTATATGCATATAGCAGTATTTCAAAATGAATCTCACTATTCTGTATTACTAACATGCACCAATTTCAAAAACTCTACAAAAAATTGTGCCTACATATTAAAAAAAAATTAACCCATCCTGTCAGTCCCAGACCAATACCTGGAAATTTCTAGAATCTAGGAAGACCCGATTTCTAGAACATCAGTTACATTTTCTGAATGAAGCTACTGTTAACATTTGGTACATTTTCTTCTATTTTTAATGCATAGTTTCAGTTTCATTTCACGTTTTCTATAATTATATGTATATGTTTTCATAACTTTACTTAAATGAAGAAAGTATTTTTCTGTGATATTTTAGTAAGTGCAATTTGTAAACATTGCTGCATGATGTCCTGTAGAATGAAAGGTTGTATCTTTCTTCCCATTAGAATAAAAAGGTTCCCTAGATGAAATACCAGATTCTTTTTCAGAGATTGACCCGGCTTCTGTTGAGTGTTACTCTACTGTCAATTTTTGACTGGGGACCCTTAGTCTGTTTTCCTCCTAACTTGGTCTTGATGCTTATCATTCCTTTATTCATTTGTCAGTAATTTGTCTCGAGTTCCTAAAACATACTCGTAATTTTAGAAGTTTGATGCTGTCATTTTGATAATATTACTTATAAGACTCTATCAAAGTCCAACAACACTTAGATATAGGGCAGGTTCGATTTGTTTCTCTGCAGTGGTCATTTTCAGAGTCTCTGACAGGGATGTGTGGTGAACACTGACAAACCAGCATGGACAGTAGTAGCCTAAAACTACTTTATTCTTTACATTCAGTTTCGTTATTTTATTCATTAGAGGTTTGGTGTTACTCTGTTTTGTACTTTGAAGTCCAAAGCTCTATTTTTTTTTAATCTGGATATTTCTGGTTTATGTAGTTTCATATTTTTTCTTTCAAATTATGAAATTGATTATTGTTTTGACCCAGTAAGTTTGCTAGGTCAAAAGCTAGAAGTGGCTCTTTTATTAGAGGTAATATTCTGCAGACAATCTAACCTTCCTGTAGCTCTCAAATGGGTGCAGACTCTGAAATGTACTATTGTGTGCAGATGACTTTAATTATTGATGTGTACTAACCAACTGGGGGGTGCATGCAATCCGATTGGAAACCAGATGTTTTAGCATTTTGCTAGTGAGTTTCTCTGAGTTAAGATTTGCTTCTTGGCTAAATAGAATTCTTGTAGGGTATCACTTCTAGACTGTGTGACTAAGGCAAGAGATTTTCTGTGAAGTACCACAGATTTAAGGATGCAGTTGTATTTTGGGGTTGTGCATATTATGTTTGAGGGCTTGAACACTCAGTGTGACAGGACAGTAGCTTGCAAGATGGGCAGGGTGAGCAGTGCCTTTGGATAGAGGGGTAGCGGCCAAGTCACACAGTGCCCCGTAATGCTCATTGCTCTGTATATTGGCTCTTGGTTTATAAAACCCATTGAATTTATAGAAATAGACATCCTATTTAGAATTTCTTAGACACAGTAACTTCAGAAGTAATTATATGTCAGGATCAACAGAACTACTGAATTAGGAATGAGGATGGGAATATTACCAGTGTTCTTTTCTACATAGTGCAAGTCTGTCTTGCCCTCTCATTTTGACTACTTAGGTATGTAATTAATTTTCAGTAGTTATTGGTAGAGTTTTGCCAGCTATAAATTTTTATTTAAAAGACAAAAAAGTCATTTTTTCCTGTATATATTAAACAGTTCAAGCTGACCCTTAGTTTCCTCATCTTATTTCCATGAAGCTTTCAGCAGGATAATTTTAAAAGAACAAACTCATTGCATGAATAATTTTCAAGAAAAATGCCTCCCCCAGGAAGCTGTGTTCTGCTTCACTTGGGCTCCTTACAGCCACCAGCACTGCGCAGTGGAGACCCAGCTCTTAATGCCCAGAATTTCGGGCTGGGGGTGTGGGTCCCCCCACTTTCCCTGGCTCCTTCCTCTGGCTGGCTAATGGAAGAATACTTTGCTTGTTTTCTCTCTTTATCCTTTCCTTTCCTTCTTCTTCTTCCCTCTTCTCTTTCCTTCCCTCCTATTCCCTCCCTCCCCTCTCTTCCCTCCCTCCTTCCTTTCTTTACCCCCTTCTTTCCCTTCCCTCCTTCCCTTCTTTCCTCCTTCCTTTTTCCCCTTCCCTCCCTCCTTTCTGCCTTCTTCCCTGCCTCCCTCCCCTCCTCTCTTCTCCCCTCCCTTTTCTTCCCTTTCCTTTACTTCCCTTGCCCTCATCCCTCTCCCTCCCTACCTCCCTTCCTCCCTCTTTTCTTTTCCCTTCCTCTTCTTTCCCCACCCTCCTTCCTTCTTTCCTCTCCCTTTCTTTCCCTCCCTCCTTCCTTCCTTTTTCTCTTCCCTTTCTTTCTTCTCCTTCCCTCCCCAACTCCTTTCCCTTCCCTTCCCCTTCTCTCCCCTCCCCTTCTTCCTTGTGCTGGCAGTGGAACCCTGGGCTTGAAAGCACTCTCCCACTGACTCACACACCCTCAGCCCTTGGAGAATTCTTCCTAATAAATCATCTTTGTTGCTTCTAGAAAACATAGTCACACCGCACCATGTCTTACAAAGCCTGTGTAAAGAACAGTAAGTGAAATACAGAGGAAAAAATTAATTCATTTGTGAATTTCTATTTTGTCTTTTTTTTTTTTTAATGTTTGAAGGAATTATTTTTCAAGTTGGTGCTTTTTAATTTTCTTACTCAAGCATACTGTATTCTCTAGGTTTTGGTAGTCTCTCAATGGTTTGTATTATATAAATAAACTTCCTGGGTATGATTAAGCTTAGTGGACATTTAAACTGTTTGGGCTTGACTTGTCTTCCAGAGGTCTGTGGTAAAGAAACTCTCAAAAAAGGTTTTTGGATCCAAAGCAATCAAATATTCTCCCCCCTGTTTGTTTTGCTCTTAGTGAACTTTTATTTGTATCAGCCTGCTTGCCCTCCTCACCAAAATCTATGAATAGATTCCTTTATTGTATTATGCCGCTCCCCTGGTTGACTTTGGGATGGAAGAGTTGTGTAAGATAAATGTTTTTTTTTTTTTTAATGTGGATGTGAGCCATGTAGAAGCCTGCAGGGGAGGGGAGATGGCCTCGGGAGCCTGTGCTTTGGAGCATAATGCTGCGTTTATGGTTAATTCTCCCTTTGCTTCCCTGTCTCAGACTGAGACCTGACATGTTCAAAACCTTGGAAATTTTGGAAATAGTGAAATAGCTGCTTTTGAAGTCTGATTATTAGTTTTCTTAGAAATAGCATGAGACACCCTCAAGGCCGTGTAGTACTTCTTGGTTTTGTTTTTAGATATTATCTGCATTATTTTTGATCTAGAGGCAAAGAGCCACTAATGAGGCATACTAATTTCCTTAAACTCACAGTCTGTGGAGTCAGTGTGTCTGGATTTCCAATCCCAGCCCACCCTTTTACTGTGTAATTTTAGTAAAGTTACTTGCTAAGCTTTAGATTCCTCTCCTGTAAAATTGGAATTAAAATGAATTGGGAGGATTACATGAGAAAATGAAATGTGACATGCTTGGCTTACTGCTGGACACAGAATATGAACTCAATAATGTTAGCCTTTATCATGATTACTAAGTCATTTTTATTACTTTAGATTTAAAAATAATTTCTAGCATGTATAAAGAAATAGTTTAGGGACAAAGTGTGTTTTGATTAAAAAATAGTTTGTTTCTATTTCCTTGTTACTCAAGTGGGTGGTTTGTTGATGGCCATTAATTTTTTTGGTTCAATGAATCCAAAAACTTTTGCTAGGGGGAGAAAGTTCTTTAGAACATGCCAGGTGTGGTGCATAAACCTGTAATCCCAGACAAGAGGCTGACACAGGAGGATTGTTTCCAGTTTGAGGCCAGCCCTGCGATACATAGTGAGTTCAAGGCCAGTGTGAACTACACAGTGAGAATTTGTCTCAAAAACCAAACGACAACAACGAAAGATGAAAAGAAAAAAAAAAAGAAAAAGAAAATGTATCAGGCCACTATTTTTCTGATGGATCATAGCAAGAGTATAGATTCTGTCTCTGGAGTGAAAGGAAGCTAGTGAATCTAAGCAGTATGGAGAAGAAAACAAAAATAATTTTAAAAGGCTTGATTAAGAGAAAAAAGGAATGTATACTTTTAAAATTCAAACAATACAGGTGGATTATTCATTAAATATTCTTGTGATCCTTTTCAGAATAAAAGTTTTAAAAATCATAAAAGCATTGTTTACACAAGATTTAAAAAACAAAAAAGAAGGAATAAAAGGCATAATTCTTGGTTCTGATGCTCCGGGCCTGTGGTGAGACAGAACATCACAGCAGAGGAGGCTGCTCACCTCGCAGTGGGTGGGAAGCAATGAAAGATGGGGAGAAGGGGCCGGAGTCCCAGTGTCCCCTTCAAGGGCACAACCCTGGTGACCTAACTTCCTCCTACGAGGTATCACCTCTCAGTAGCACCATAGGCTGGGGAACAAGCCTTTAACATAAGCCTTTGGGAGGTATTTAAGATTCAAGCCATAGCAAATTCCATAATTTATTTAACCAATCTTTCTATGATGAGTAGACAGGCTTTCTAGGTCTTTTGCCATGTCTAATAATCTTCAGTGAAACCTTTTAAGTTTACACACACACACGTATGTATGTATGAGTTTGTGGTGCCCATCCTACAATCCTGTGTAGGAGAAATTCCAATGTACACATAAATGTTTTATAGCTATTCCCACCTTGCCTTTCAGGGAGCTTCATCAGGAGTAAAAGGCCTCCAGTGTCCCCCATTCCTTTGCCTTCACTAGATAGCATCATATTTTAAAAAATATTTTCTAGTTTGATATAACAATAACATTTCGTTTCATTTTTCATTTAAAATTAAGTGAGGACAATATGTATTGGAATGTATTCCTAATAGCCAAGAGATCTAAATGCAAAAACATATGTGCATTGAAGGAAAACATGGGTGAATTTTTTGGTAATCTGGAAGAAGAAATGTCCTCATTATGACTCAAAATTCAGAAGCAATAAGGGATAAAGTTAGTAAATTTGATATCATAGAAATAAAAATTTATTAAGACATTATGAAAAGTGGAATGACAAACAGGGAAAAAATCATTGCAGGTTTAATTCACAGAGAATTAATACTGTCTGGCTGGTGAGTGTAAGTGAAGTAAAACTTAAGGTGAAAATGACCATTGACTTAAAGAAAAAATGGATGTAAGATTGGAACAAGTGGAAGACAAATAACGAAACACTCCCAGAGCAAAAACCTGTGAAATGTCTTAAACATGAAAAGTTGTTTAACTCATTTTAAGGGGAATACATATTGCATCCTCACTGGGATTCTGTTTCCACCCAGACTGGCAAAGGTCCAGAGGTTTGATAGCCCACTTAGTTGGCTAACATGAAGTGTTTAGGCGTTTAGGCTTCCAAACCAGACCTGATATCCTGGGTCTGGCATTGGCAACATTTGGCTATGTGCATATGCCCTTAGCGCATACCAAGAGTTAGCAGTGCTCTAGGCCAAATTTCAGAGTGGGTAGAATTCTTCCTTGGGCCTTCTCCAAAAGTGTGCTCCAAGCACGATCCCTTCTTACTGCGTTTCCTTTCCCTAGTCCATTGTTGCCCATCTTCTCACTTCTCTTCTGTAATTCTGCTTTTCCTTCCACAGCACTGGAGAGCCTCACATGAGTCTTCTGAGGCAAAGACCATCTTCTCTTAGCAAACATTTACTTCAATAACAAAATCATCTATATGCGGTAGTTTGTTTGTATATTCATTTTATTTTGGGCCTAATGTTCTGGAAGACAAGTCTTCTGGTATTTCCTGCTTGTTCTAGATGCTGCCTCCTCAAGGTAGACATGTCAGCTTGGCTTACTTACTCCAAGGAAATATGTTCCTTGGCCCTCCTCCATATGAGTGATTGAAATGAGGATGTACCCTAAAGATTATCAAGAACATGAACATAATAGACTACCTAAGTTCACTTCAGACTGCTGGCTTCAAGTGATCATCCTGCCTCCTTTCCTCTCTGAAGAACTGTTACACATTGGATGGTATTGATACTATCTGAGAACTTAGAAATGTGTTCTTCAGAGGGCAACACATGTGGAACCAGCATTCTTTATTGGCAAATAGACACACACAGTTTTCCTTTGCTTTTATAGTGAGTTCGTTTTCTATGTTATTTAGTAAAAAGGGCTTTTGCTAGGTAATTGTGGGTTGGCACAAAGTCAACACTCTTAATTCAGAGTTGAAAATTAAAAATATGGAGTATTGTCATTTTTGTGAATAGTGTTAATATTTATACAGATATTATTCTTGAATTCTTAGTGTTTAGCATAATTATTCTGTTTTTAAAAATGCTTTTTTTCTGGACTTCTGTTTCCTTCTATCTTATTGGCAATTCCTTTTCATATATTTGTTCATTGTTTTGAGGACTGCAGAGGTTGACCTCAAACTCATGCGCTCAAGTGATCCTCCTGCCTCAGTCTCCTGAATACTAGGACTACAAGTGTGTCTCATCATACCCAGCTTTCTCTTTACAATTTAACTTCTCTATCAGCTATCTGTATGACATTGTATTATGTTATCTCTTTCTCTTTCTCTCTCTTCCTTTCACAGACTGATGATGTCACAGCATGTAGCAGGAAAGTACTAAATCACATTTCTGAAAGACCCCCCACTCCTGAACATCTGTCTCATATGTACAAATTCCAGCTGGGAATTTAATAGGGATCTCAGAAGTAACATGGCCAAAACAAAACAAAACAAAATTGATTCCCTATTTCTCAAATCTGTTTCTCCCTAAGCTGCCTTCATCTCAATAAGTGGCACCACAAACAGCCAATGCTCAGGCCAAAATCCCTGACATGTCTTAAGAATCCAGCTTGAGTTTTTCTTGCAGAGTTCTCATGTAACTTTCCCTTTCGTTCTCTTGACTCTGTTACTGTTTGTTCAGTGTACCCCAAAGATGCATGTGTTAGAGGCTCAGGCTCCTTCTGTCTTACTGGCTGTTTCTTTTCACGTTTGTTTTTGAGGACTGCTCAGGTTGGCCTTTAACTCCTGGGTTCAAATGATCTTCCTGCTTGGGCCTCCCGAGTGCTGGGACTACAGGTACATCCCAGCCTGCCTGGGTTCCTTGTCACATTCTAACTTCTTGGGAAGTAGTAAAACTTTGAGAAGGTGGGGCCTAGTAGAAAGTCCTTAGGTCACTGGCATTGTGACCTTAAGAGATTATGGGGCCTGCACCTCTTGCTCTCTGGATCCCTGGCCATGAGATGTGCTGTTTTGCTCTGCCATGCCCTCCTGCCATGCCATTTTGCTTGGCCACAGCCTAAAATAAAGAGGCCAATTCATCATGGACTAGAACTTTCAAACTTGTGAGCCCAAATAAACCCGTTCTCTTTAAAGTTAATAATCTCAGGTATTTTATTATAGTGATAGAAAGCAAACACACTGTACTTCAAAAATATGTCCCAGTACACTTCTCACTCTTGCCATTCCATATTTCTGTCCAGGTTACCATGGTCTTTGACTTACTCTTAACCCTGTGCATCAGCTTTTAGCTTGTTTCGTTAATTTAGTAGCCCCTCCCCACACCCTGCCTTTGCTTTTTCTGTGTTGTGCCAGTAACACTGTCAGCTTGACTGGATTAAAAGACTCCTCAAGGGGTGATTGGCTTATGGGGGCTCTATACGTACCAGTAGATTAATCCACTAATGTTCATAGCTGACTATGCTACTAAGAGGTGAGACCCAGTTGGAGGAAGTGGGTCACTTTTCTTTATGCTCTGCTTCCCTGTTGCCATGAAGTGAGTAGCTTTGCTCCACTCTGCTCTCTGCCATGATGTTCCTGCCCTGAAGCCAGCTGACCATGGATTGATACCTCCGAAACAGTGAGCCAATGTTTTCTTCTGTAAGTGTGGTGTCAGGTACTTTCTCTTGCAGTGGGAGAGCAGACCAGTGCTCCACCTAGAGTCTTCACAGTGCTGCTAGAACGGTTTTTCTGAAGTAGGAATTAGCTCATATAAGAAATCAGTAGTGTCTTCATGTTCTACTTAGAGGAAAATCTAGAGTTCTTAATTTGCCAGTGGGAATTCTATGAATAAACCAAAGTGGATTATACCAAAGAATCTGACCTTTGCCTTCCTCTCTGAACTTTTTCTCCTTACTTTCTGTATGTCCATTCATCTTGGTCTTCTCTGTTCCTAGACATAACAGGCTTGGTCTTATCTTGTGGCCTTTGTGTTTGCACTTTCTTCCCATCCTTGCATGGTTGATGCCTTCCCATCATTTGCCACAACTCAGATTCAACTTCTATGGGAGGCTTATTTTAACTGGCAGTGCCTCTGTTTTTCTCTGTCCATTACCCTGTTTAAACATCTTCGTATTATCAAACGGTACCTAAAATTACCTTGTTTGTTTCTCTGCTTTTTGGTTTTTTTTTAAATGTATTTTAGAATTTTTTTAAAGTCATATTTTCTCTTAATGACTCTGAAGTCTTTGAGGGGAAAGAATTTTTTCACTGGCATATTCCTGTTACCTAGTAGGGTCTGGCACATAAGTCTTTACTCTGTGTTGACTTTTAATTGCTTCATACCTTTAAGTAGAATCATCTTTGGACAATATTCCGTCAGGTGTACTAACACAAAGTAGAGTTCAGAAATAATTGAGTATTGGCCACTGTGTTCTCTCTTGCAAGGTGGCCCACCCTCATGCCCACTTCTTTTCCTTCTTTTACTCCCTCTACAGAGCCTGTTTCTTTTCCTACCTTTAATAAAACTGTGCTACCATTAAAAAAAATAATTGAGTGTCTCTGGTGCCCATTGAAAAGTGATGTTCTCTCTTGTAGGGTGGTTTTCTAAAATGTTCTGTAATTTTGTAGGCACTTGGGTATATTCATATGATTCCCACAGGTTGCAATTATTGGATCATCAGTCACTTTATTCCAGAATTTGACATTGGCAAAATTTGAATACAAAGTAGATGAAGTAGAATCATTTCTTTTTTTTTATTGCTGGAGGGTTTTTTGTGAAAAGTAGGGTGGTATGAATTGTCTAATAACTTGAAGTTAGCTGAATAGAAGAATATACCAGGATATTAAACTGGCATCTGGTATAGATAGTTGTGGCATTAGGATTGGTTATTTGCTTGTTTCTTAAAAAAAATCCATAGTCACTATATTTTTTTTTTACCATTAGTTAGCAGATCTCCATGACTTTTTCTTATCTATAATACATTACTCATAGTAATGATTTGTCTTTTCAAGATTTGACATTAATTCAGTAAATATTTAATGATTATCACGTACCAGGGAACTGAAACAAGTGGTGGGGATATAACTACTAATTAGAAAAAGGTATAATTGATATTGTGAAAAAGAAAGGTAATATTCAAATGGGAAGAGAATCAGGGATGAGGGGGAAAGGAAGGAAGGGAAAAAGAAAAGAAAGGAAAAAGAGCGGAAAAAATGGAAAAATGTAAGTAAAGCTATTGTAAATAAGGAGGGAAGGGGAAGAGGAAACCAAGATATACCTTGTACAGGTACAAATTATCTATGATGAATGTGATCATTATGTATATCTACAATGTACCAATACGTGTTCTTGATAAAAATAAAAAAAAAGCTACGAATTAGGTAAAAGCGTCAGTTCTAACTACTTGTTAAATAAATCAGTGTCTCTTTTGAAACTTATTTCAGAAGATCATCATTGGCCTTCATAGTTTTTGGGGTCAGTGCTTTAGGCATGAGGTCCCATGCACAAGCCCTCTGTCACTGTCTTCTCATCCTGCTCCTGTTTGCACATTGGTTAGTGTCCCATGGCTATTTGTTTGTTTGTTTGTTTGCTTTCTTTTATTTTTTACTAAGAACATGCATTGGTACATTGTATGCATAATGATCACATTCATCATGGTTATTTTGTACCTGTACATGATGTATCTTGGTTCCCCCAACCTTCCTCACCCCTCCCTCCTGCTCCCCCCTTCCCTATATACAACAGATTTATTTATATTTTTCCATTTTTTCCATTTTCCCTTTCTTTCCTTTTTCCCTTCCTACTTTGCCCCCTTCTCCCTTTCTAAGTTCTTCTCTCTTTTTAATATTCTCTTCTTTTTATATAATATCTATTATGCCTCTTTGTCCTTATTTACACTTATGGTTTCTCATATCAGAGAAACAATTCAGTGTGTACTCAGGAGTGTCTGATTTATTTCACTTAAGAATATGTAAAGAAAGTAGTGAACCTGTTGGAAGTGTAGGGAAATAGTTTGAGTGCAAGTTGTTTTTTTTTTGTTTTTTGGGTTTTTTTGGGGGTCGAACTCAGGGCCTTATGCTTGCAAGGCAAACACTGCTAAATCCCCAGCTCCCGTGCCTGTTTGAATGCCTATTCACTACCCATCGCTGTAGTAATTTAGATATCCAGACAACAGCTGATTAAAATGTTGTCTTTAGGATCCCTTAATAGAGACAGGCTGGAAAATGAATGCTTTTAACACAGAATTATAAAGTGCAAGAATATTCTTAGCACAGTCTGTTCGGGGAGTGCAGAGAAAGAGATCTAACAAGCCTGAAGCTGAAACTGAAGGGTGAGAAGGAATTTGTGTGATTGGAGGAAGGAGAAAATAGGGGAAAATGAGTATAGAAGTTGGGGAGGTAGGCAGCTAGATCTGGATAGGCCTGAATACCAACTGTCAGTCCCTGGAAGATTGGGACGGTGGTAGCATTAGATTGGTAATAGAGGAATGATCTTTTCGATGACATTGTGGGGAATAATGTGTAAGGAACAAAGAGAAGGTAGGTGGATACTCATCTTTTCTGAGTTTTGCAGGGAAGTGACATATTCAGGTTTATGTTGTATGAAAAGCCACTTTTACTTCTGGGCAATGAAACAGACCCTTAGGGAGCTGGTGGGGGGATGAATGGAAGGGTGAGGTGGATTAGTAGGGACCATAGTATGCACTGGCAGACAGTGATAAGGAGTTGCCCTTGCTTTTGCTTGTTTCAAGGATTTTTTTTTTTTTTTTACTCTGCCTCTTTACAAAAAGATTTTACTATATTAGTAAAAAGTTGGGGGGAGGTTATTTCCCAATTACCAGAAGCTCTGATGTGTTTGCTGTCCTTCTAACCTAATGCTTTAACTTGATTCTTCCTTCTCAGATAGTAATGTACACAGACACATCTGCACGTGCGCTTGGTTCTTTATGCCATTTGCTTCTGTTCTTACTGAAATGGCTAGTTTTCACTTCTGGTTTCCTTTCTTTATGGTAATTCTATTTTAATGAACAAGGTCCTTTTAGGCAACTGAGGTATTGAAAAGGAAGGTAGATTGGTAGGTACTCTAGGGATTTGCAAATTCATTTTAATAAATATGGCGTGGTTTAATCTATCACCAGCGTGTTTATTATATTCCATAACAATATTCAATCAATTTGGTGACATAAATGACTAATTTTGAGGTAAATCATTACTTCTTCAAGGCAGACAAGTTATATTTTTCATAACTTCTTGAATTGAAGAATACTCAGTATTTGCTCATACCTATGCCTGAAAAATATTAACACATTGTCCAAAAGGGGGCGATTAATTTTATATGCAGAGAAGATTAGCTTAGTTTCACTTTAGTTTTTGGAAGTTATTAAATAGTAGAAAATTAAAGAAGAAAATGTTTGTCCCTCATTACATTTTAACCGAAAAGATAACAGCCCAGAATACACATTTTTGTATTTATTCCTTGTGAATATTTCCATATTATAGCAATTACCTACTATACTGTAATTGGCTGTTTACTTGCCTCTAACACTGCCCCCCTCCACCAGTCTTGTACCATCTGGGTAAGCACTTGGATATTTTTGATTTGATTAAATGTGATACTTAAGTTTTCTTTTCTGTGTTCATTTTTTTTACTAGAAAATCCATCTGAAGCAGATTTGTGGCTCCTGAACAGTTGTACTGTAAAAAACCCAGCTGAAGACCACTTTAGAAACTCAATTAAGTAAGTTGTTTTGTTTTTTTCCCCTATTTTTTATTATCAAGGTAAGAATGTCAGCAAATTAGTCATGAAAAATTTCCTAATATCACTATTAATATTGAGATGTATGAAATGTATGTATGAATGAAAAAAGCATATGTATGAAAAATATACTGTATGTATGTATGAAAAGTGTATGTATGAAAAAAATGTATGTATGAAAAAAGTATGAGCTGCACTTTTAAGATTATACTGTTTTGAGTTTACCTGATAAAGTACAAAGCTTTAACGAGACCTTTTCTAATCTGGGTATCTGTGTAGTTAGCTAGTAGATGATTTGAATGTTTGTTAAATATTAACTACGTTCCCTTCCTGGAGAAGCCTGTGCAGACTTTGTGCACTTGCCTTGTGCAGCTCTTACCTCTTCTCTCTCCTCTGCCTGCCAGCCGTCTTCTGGGTGCTATGATGCCTGCCCTGTATGGGAATGACACTGGGCAATGGGCACATAAGTCGTTTTTGCTTTGTTCCCTCAGATTAAGGTGGAAAGAGAGTCCTTTTTTTCATGTGTGCTCAGACTCTTATCCCACCCATCTGCCTAGATCATCCCTCATTCTATAAATTATTTCCTCATTTTGTATTTTCAACCTCTCTAACCCCATTGGTGCTTTTCCATCAGTATTTAACACATTCAGGTCTAACCAACCCCCTGAACCCCTCTTAAGCTATGGTCCTGGTTTATTTATATATTTTTTTTTTTGGGTGCCGGGGATCGAACTCAGGGCCTTGTGCTTGCAAGGCAAGCACTCTAATCACTGAGCTGAATCCCCAGCCCCAGTCCTGTTTTTCTTTTGCCTTCTCAGCCAGACTTGTTAAGGTTTCCCACTTCTTCACTTTACTCTCCTATGCATTCTTTTCTTCCTTATTATGATTGTAGTAAAATATATACTATACAACCCTGTGCATTTTATATAATTAGGCTACACCCTATATGCCCAGCATAAGAAATGCAACATCGTTAAGACTATATACATAGTCATGTTTCTGTTTTTTAATCATACCCCCAAGAAGTAATTTTTTTTTTTTCTTTTGGTACCAAGGGTATTCAGGGCCTTCACATAGAGCTATGGCTCCAGGCCCCCCCCCCCTTTTTTTTTAATTTTGAGAAAGGATCTTCTTGCTAAACTTCTAAGGCTGGGCTCAAACTTGTGATCCTCCTGCCTCAGCCTCCCATAGTGCTGGGATTATAGGATTACAGGTGTGTGCCACCATTCCTGACTCAAGAAGTAAATTTCATCCTGATTTGGTTTTTTTTGTTTTTTTGTTTTTTTTGGTGCTGGAGATTGAACTCAGGGCCTTGTACTTGCTAGGCAAGCACTCTAACCACTGAGCTAAATCCTCAGCCCCCATCCTAACTTTTTTTTTAGCCATTCTTTCACTTTGGTTAGTAGATTTGTCATCTCTTAAGTGTATTTTTAAAGAATATATTGTTTAGCTCTGTTTCGAACTGTATCTACTGTATTCTGAGATTTACTTCATTTTCTCAGCATTTTGGTTTTAGGTTTATCCATTCTGGTGAACATATAATGACTCTAGCCATTCATAATCATTATTGTTTTTTGGTGTCAGGAATTGAACCCAGTACCTCACTTATGCTAGGCAAATACTCTACCATTGAGCTATAGCCTATCTGCAGCCCCTTTGTTTTCTTACTGATAGAGTTTTAGTTTTTTCCAGGGTTTTGCTTTCATGAACACTTCTGCTATGAATATTGTAAACGTTTTCTGGTGCAAGGGTGTACGGATAATTGCAGGATATATACCTAGTAGTTGAATGATGAGTCAAAAGTGTGTGCATGTTCAGAGTGGGTAATGCCAATCTCATCTTGCAAATGGATGTACTAGTATTCATTCCTACCATCAATGAATGTGTAAGTTTGCAGGATTTTAAATTTTTGGAAGTCAGTTGATGAAGATGGTATTTTATTGTGGTTTTAGTTTGTATTTTCCTAATTAATGATGAAATTGAATATTTTTAAATCTATTTATTGGCCATTTGCATTTCCACTTTTTATGAAATGGCATATCCATTTTCTTGAGTTTTTCTTTTTATTATTTATTTATGGTAATACATTATGTGTATTCTCTTTGCTAATCTTTCGATATATATGTTGTATCTAATTGTGTTTTATCTTTTCACTTTAATTATCCTTTCCCTTTTGATGGTTTAAAATTCATCAAGTCTTTACTTTTGGTCTCTGTTGTTAAAAAGTTTTCCCTTAACCTGAAGCTATTAAGATGGTCTGCTCTATTTCTTCTGTTAAGTTCATTTTCATCCCTCTTACATTTAGGTCTGGAATTCATCTGGAGTTGATTATTTGGGAGGAGATGGATGTGGTACTAGAAAGTGGTCCAATTTAAGTTTTTTCATGTAGATATCCACTTGTTCCAATATCACTTACAATTTTTTTTTTAAACTGTACTTTTTTCTTTTACCTATGCACTACCCACTCTATCGTATGTTATTATCCATAGATGTTTTTGCATCCGTCCTTGGCACCTTTTTTTATTCCATTGGTCTATTTCTTTATTCTGGTTAGTAGTGCAGTGTAGATTTATACTAAGTCTAGATATTTTATAGTACTGGTATATTTTTGTATTTCTTTAAGAATGTCATGGTTGTTCTTTGTTCATTACTCTTCCATATAAAGTTAAAATCAGTTTTTAAGTTCAACAAGGAATACTAGTTTGATTTTCGTTATAATTATATTGAATGTTTAGATGACTTTGGGAGAAAATTGAATCTTCATTATTTTGAATTTTCCATCCCATAAATAAGGTACAATTATACATAACTTAATGACAGAGATATATATATTGAAAAATGCATGGTTGGACAGTTTTGTTTTTGTGCAAATTTGTTCACTTCCACAAACTGAAATGGTCACGATGTCACTAGGCAATGGAACCTTGTGGAACCACTGTGGTGTATGTGGTCTGTTGTTGACTAAAACATTGTTATGTGGTGCTTGAGTGTATTTAGTTCAGCTCAGAGTTTCTAAGAATTTTTAATATTCTTTTTTTTTTAGAACTTTTAATATTCTTAGTGAAAGTCTTGTGCTTTTAAAATACTTTCCCCCAACAGTATAGATACTGAATTATTTTAGTAACATTGTTTTAAAAAAATCTATCTTTTCTCCCTTTACCTGTGCGATATTTTCTATCTTTATGCTGTTAGAAATGATGAATTATAAAACATCGTCTATAGTGTTTGCTTCCTTGGTCTCAAAAGGTTAATTCTGGCAGCCATGTGGGGAATGGCTGAGTGTAAGGGAAAGTTGAGATCAGGAGCTGAGTTAGGCTTGAGCTGCAGTAGTCCAGGTACTGAGGGGCTCATTTGAAGTGCAGGCACTTTGGAGGGAAGGAGTTGAAGTGTGAAGGAAGAATTGCTTACAAGTCTAGCATTGCACAAGATAACTCTGAGGTCTGGCTAGAAGGAAATAGGGAATTTCCAAAGGGAGTTCAGTTTGAGATACACTTGTTTGATTTTGAACATGCTGTATTTTGAAATCACAGGTAAATATTTTAATAGAGAATGAATATACTTGACTTTTATTGAATATTTTCTATATGGTAGGCACTTTTTGAAGTGCTTTGCATGAATTGGATATCACTCAGCATAATTCTGCCAGCCCTATGTAGAGTCCATTTTTATCCCTGTTTCTCATTTTCCAGATGAAGTGTCATCTATTTGACAGATGAAGTTCCCTGAGGATGTTCAGGTTATGAAGGGCAGAGTGGGGTTTTAACCTAGGCACTCTGGACTAGGATGTAATTTTTATTATTATTATTTTATTGTGCTTTCCAAATAAAGATACCAGGGAAGCAATTGTAGAATTGAGGCAGATATCAAAGAATTCAGTACCAGAAATACGGATTTAATACTGTTGGCACAGAAGTGATAGTTGAGTGTGACAATATCCTCAATTCAGTGTGGTAGAAGGAGCAGAGAAGCTCTTACTGAGCAATGAGGGGAAGCAAGAAGCTGCGGGTGATTCAGAGGAGGCAGAGTTGTCTTTAGGAGCAGATGAAGGGAGAGTTAAACCCCTTCGCCTGCTCCTAAAGATGAGAATTAAATATAACTCGTGTTGTATTTTTGTTATATAATGCATAAACTTGTGAATGCGGTTCAAGGTATGATATGGTATTTGAATGTTTAAGTGAATTAGTAATGACACAAAGGAAAAGCTTGTAATTTTAATACTGCAGAGCGAGTGGTTGTAAGCACGGGTTCCTGTAATACTAGTTTGTTTGATTAAAAGGAAAAATAAGAATATAATGATTAGGTATTTCTTAAATGACTTGCAAGTCTTTGATCATTACAACTAGTTCTTACTAAGGTGACATTTAAAGTAGTATTTGATGTTTCCAGAGTGAATACAGTCCTGTAAGAGGCACAGTAAGGACATTGAGGAAACATCAGATTAAGTGACTGTTACACATTTGAGGCCTTTCAGTAACAGATCACCTGTTTTTGTTAAGCATTCTGTCTGATTTAGCTGCCTTCCCACTTGTCACCATATACTAACAAAGGAAAAAACAAAGATGAGTAGTGCAGGAACTTTAAGTTGTATTTTTTTTTTAAATTTTTTTATTATTTTTACGAAGAACATGTATTGGTACATTATATACATAATGTTCATAATCAACATGGTTATTTTGTACCTGTACATGATA